>JAJGRX010000591.1:0-38483 GCA_025461125.1 Carex kokanica | reverse complement strand
ATTTTAAAATTTAATATTTTTTTGGATATTAATAAAATTTTGACAAAAATCATATCATATTTTTATTATTCGTAAATTTTATGCATTATGACCGTTTTCACTACAATACAAGTATACAGCTGATTCTTTATGTATTTAACCATAGAGTACGGATCAATTTTATTGTTATTTCTTCGTTTTAAATTGGATCTGTACGTTTCAACAAGAAAGAGTTCAGCTCAAGAATCATGTTCAATAAAGTTTTTCGTAATTTCAAAGTTAGAATGAAAAAAGCTTTCGTAATTTCATTATATCTACCATCCTAGTTGTCCTCCAAATAAAACTTCTTACATTTACAAATAGATGGAGATAAACTTATGATGATTAATGTTTATTTGTTAATAAAAGTTGAAGGCTCAACCATTCAACTATTTAATATTAACAAGAGATATTTATTTTAAATTTTAAATATGTGACATTCTACACGCATGAAAGACATTGTACTAAACCAAAAACTAATTTTTATGATTCATATTTTGTTTAGGTTCCTCAAAAAATTATAATTAACAACCTTACTTGACAACTATGTTATCCCGATACTTCTATATGGTCTCGTACTCATATGCGATACATATCGTATTTCTGTATCGATACCCGTATTGTATCGTCCGATACTCGTATCATGTTGAAAATTTTCGTATCACCGTATCCCGTATCCCGTATCGTATCCGATACGATACCCGTACCCGTATCCATGCAACATGGCTTGACAATCATGACAACCGACAAAAAAAAATTGAGTAAATTCATATATCTATCTTCATAATTTAGATATGTCGTGTATTAAGCTTGGTACAATTTCAAAAAAAAAAAATTGGTCAACAATCAAGTGCCGATAAAAATTGAATTATTGTTTATTTTTTCAGCAGCTCGATGGATGACCAATTAGTTTTTAAATTACATCAAAATCAGATACACAACATATTTAAAACACATTGATATCTGTAATTTTATTTTGATATTTTAGTCAGTAATGTAAATATCAAATAAATTTACCGTCAAAATAAAATATCATTTTCTAAAATATTGATTAAAAGTTTCGATTTATTTAATTGAAGAAAGAAATCTTTTTAAATAAAACTATACACTTTGTAAAAATATCAAGATTCATTAATTAGTTTATTAATTGTTTGTACTACTCTTTCCAAACTTTTTGTCTAAGTGAGATCTAGAAAGCGGCCCACATCTAGGGGTTACCCCAGATGTTACCGAGTCCGGATTCCCTAAAGTAACCCAATCTTTGGGTTTTGGGTCGAGACCGTCCAATTCGAATTCGTCGTCGGGATGTGTGCGCTCTCTTCGGGAATGGATTTTCGCGGATTCGAATCGGACGGTCCTGATCTAAAACCCAAAAGTTGGGTTACTTCACTGCATCCGAATTCGATGTGATATCGAGACAATGATATCTCTGGTTGCCACCCGTGTTGGTGCAATCCCCTCCTGCACGTGATGAGGTTTGGTGTTTCCCGGTCTGTTAGATGACTTAGATCTATTGCACGATTCATCTACAAAAAAATATATCAAGAAGATCGGATGGCTACAGTTGCGCAACGCATTATACACATTTTGGAGAGGCTACGGACTTGTCAGATCTCAAATTCAACCGTGTGTAGGAGCTCATCCCGGGCGCAAGTTGGAGAGCTGTTTCATTTACCACCCTTACTTTATAAACTAGCACGTGTCCGTTTCTTACCGGTACCTGCCGGTAAACCAAAGGACCTTCTTTAAAGCTGACACCTTAGAAAGCCCCATTTCGGATCTCCGTGGTCCATTGAGAGAGAGAGAGCGCGAGAGCATATTCTCCTCTACCTCTACCATACCTTCTAGTGTCGGTGGCGATAATTTATCTCCTCTCTTCACCGATGGGGTGGTGGGACCACGTCGTCTTCCCTATCCGGCGGGTATGGACTGGTTTGCCACCCGTCTCGGCATCCGCAAAACCGGTACCTATACTAGCTCAAAATCTTATAGTTCTCCAATCCTTTTTAACATGACTTGTAATACTTATTTTGTGTAAATTGTTTCTGCTGTGTAGGATTGAGGAGATTGAGGCAGGAGGTGAGCACGTGCGAGTACGAGGACGTGCACGTGATGTGGGAAATGCTCAGCCGTACCAACACTTCGATTCCCGGCCGAGTAGACCTGCCGAGAACCGGCGACTGTGGCCCCGGCGCGAGTGGGCCCAGTTCGGCTTGTGTCGAAGCTTCTAGAAGCTTGCCGTTCGATCCCATTTTACAAGTTATAATTGTGTGCATCATCTCTGTAGTCTAAATTTCTCCCAGGTTGATTGCTCGCTGCATATAGCAAGTCGTTAGTACGCAACTTCCTCCGAGTTCGGTTAATAAGTGAATTAATTAGGCGTAATTCACAAAGTTTACTGTTTTAGACCTGATGAATTGCTGTGCATGGAGTTGCTACATGAATTGCTCGGAGAAACAACTTTGGAAATTTGGATTTGCATCTCTATTACCGGCTCCTTTTGTATATTTGGCCGGTGTGGAAGAGTGGAGAGAGTTCCTTTCTTTTTCCTCCTTTTTTTTCTGGTCTCTGGTTTGTGGTGTATTAGTAAATATTATCAAGGCCATCTCTGGCGTCATGTTCCTTCTTTATTTTTGGTTAGTGTGGCTCTTTGAACGTTAACTTGCCTATTATAAATCGACGCCAATATGATTACTGTTGAGTTTTTTTTTTTCCTTTAGCGGGTTTGTATCGTTTTAGTTCCTTTTTACGTGAAGATGATTTTAAACAGAATTTCTTTTATTTGCATACTTTCTTTACCTGCTCTGGGTTTTCCTTCGCTAATTGGTGGGTTTTTGTTCAAATGATTTTGCATAAATTCTTATTTAAAATCGGACCCTACGTTTGATCGGTGTATAATTTCATACAGACGGCTTAGATACACGAGGTCTTTTAAATTTATTAAATTATAAATCATTCACATGAATCTCAACACAAATCAGTTTTTTCGGAGCTGATTTTGGATAAAATTTTGTAATAAAAAACTTCGAACAAAACCTAAGAATGGGAGCTACAATAATTAGAATAGCGAAATTTGAAAATAGTAAATGATAATAAAGAAAAAATAGTAATTTTTAGAATAGTGTGAAAATAGTGCTATTTGAATTAGTAAAAATATTATTTGTATTATACATTTGAAATAGTAAATAGTTGTAACCGATAAATAATAATGTTAACAAGGTGTTAATTAAGAGGAAATATAGGCAAGTGAAGTTATAAACAAATTGTTACAACATAGAAATAATATAAAGTGGTGTTAATTTTGTCATTTCGGAACTGTGTTGGTGAAAATCCGAGAAGAAAATATTTTTCTCTCTCTTTACACTTTCGAATAGTAGCTATTTCAACATTTACAAGAAATAGAGTATAGCAGCAATTCTAGCTATTCCGATATCAAAAATATTATTAAATACACATTAGTATTCCGAATAACTCCTGTTCTAAAATAGTTTTTATTCTTGATACATCCAAAACATAACTAATTAGCATTGAGCTGATATACAGGTCTCACTGACGAGACTGTCACTGATTCAACTCTGCTCCGTCATAACTTCCGATATGCAACACGTGTACTTCAATTATCAAACATTTTCTTAGTAATGTAATCAATGTGATGTGAATAACGAAACAAATAATATGAAATAATGATCATCTAATATAAATAATAAAACAAAACAATCAATGTAATAATGGAGTCCACGAGTGTGTATCAGTAATAAATTTGTTTTCATATTAGACTGGAATTAAGTCGTTGAGGATCTCTAAACTTGTTTCTTTATTAATTTAGAATTCTTATTTCAAGTGTATATTTTTCAATTCTTTAAAATAAGCAAAGTTATTCACGATACCACGAGAATTAGGAGGAACAAAAAGTTTCTACTTGGACAAAGTATAAGTTCAAGGATAAAGTAATAAATGTCAATAATAAAACAAACAATGCGAACAATAAAATATCCAACATGAATAATAAGATAAAGGAACTTATGTGAATAATTAAAGCGAATAGGCTGAACAATAAATCAATCGATGAAAAAAATAAAATACATACTGAATACAAGCATGGAAATAAAATGACAAAGAAAAATCAGAGAATTGCGTGTGAGAGTGAGAGAGTAAAAAACCGGAGGCAGGATATTATATAGACAGAAAATTGATAGGGGAACTTGCAAAAAGAGCTAAAATTAGGGGTGGAATCGAAAACACTTGTTTAATTGTTTTGTGCTGTTGATTAAACGGAAGGTTAGATTGGTCGGTTTGGGATTATCTTTGATTCAGTGCGCCAACTACCGATGTCCTTCAGTTGGTTTGGAAGGGGTATATACTCATATAAAAATATTGGAATCATTTCTGGAGCCCGTCGTAATATTCGGCCAGTGCAAAGTCATGATCACGTGTCAATTTATGAGGGTGAAATTTTCAATGTATTTCCAATTGGAAATATCGAATACCATTTGTATTTTGTGGATGTTTTTTTTATTAGGCCAATCCCCGGGTTAACCTCACATTTGAAGTCCTATGTCGATTTGCGAAACCAAATAGAAAGAAAACAAACGACTACCTTAGAATAAGATACGTAACAGTGACATAACAGGAATAGGAAAGCATGCAACTGTAAAACTATATGTAGTACACCAAATGATATTACAATATACCTCAAAAATCAGGCGTACCACACAAAAAATTGTCAGTGTAGGAATACGACATACCGTTGACAACTTGTTGATATTTTTTGTGTAAATATTTTCAGTATTAATAACAATTGTAACTGGACCCATCATGCATTTACAGAAATAAGTCATGTTGCAAGTATTGCACTCAGTAGAGAGAATATCTCTGAAGACAGAATATTATATACATTATAAAATATGGAGAGTTGGTACAGTAAAAAATAAAACTATGCAGAAAAAAATCTCAATTCCTGTACTTCCTATAAAAAAATTACATCACAAATTTAAACTCCTCTAGTAGACTATTGTGGTGCTCTATATCCTCTTCCCAACTAAGAAACCTAGTTTCAGACCGTTAAATAATGTCACAACTAATAAAAGAACAATTAAATAAAAAAAAATTAAAGCTCATGTATTCAAATTTGAGGCCGCCATGGCTCAAGAGAACCCCACGTTTTGCCTACCATCAACTTGACACGTAGAGGCACTATACACAAGTAAGATTTCAAAAGTACAGTCATTAGAACACTAAACTAGGTTGAAATGAGACATGAAAATGAGTTTTCATTCTAGTGACTAAAACAATGTTCAAAATCTTATTAGAGGAACCCTTGCGATATTTAAGTTGGAGGCTCTACTCTCACTTTGCTAAAAAAAAAACAGAGAGATAAATTTTTTTTTTTTATAAGATTGCATCATACCAAGAAGGGATGCTGCACCCTCCATGCTTATTTGCACTAATTTTGTTGCCTCTGCAACCATCCTTGGTTCAGCTTCTAAAACTAGCTCGTCATGCACCTATAATGACCTCAAAAAAATTAATAACTGAATAGATAAAACAAAGCTGTTAGCTCCTGAACATAGACAAATTGTAAACAAAAAATGTATGTATACAAAACAGAAACCTGAAGAACGATACGGCAGTTGCCTCTTAAATTAGAGAATTCGCTTCCAATTCCTTCATTATCCCCTCCACCAGTAATCACGGAGTGAATGTTTATCATGGCTAACTTGATTATATCAGCAGCAGAGCCCTAATATACAAGTAAACAAAAATTGATAAGTAAAAATAACATTTGATCAAAATTGAGATGAGTTTACTCCACTATTTTATACAGTACTTGAAGCCTCTGCTACATTTTATACTGTTGAATATATTAAAATAACTTCAGAAGTAATCCTCGAGGTAAATAAGCCCATTGGAAATGCCCACAAAAGGAGGATAACTTTACTTGCTTCGCCAAAAAAAGAACCCAGAAAAAGAAAGTGGATTATAATGGAGTCAAGATAAATTTGAAATTAATTGCAGTAATGCACAGTTAAAAAACCAACAAAAATGAAGTTCATACCTGACAGATAGAGTTGACAGCTTGCCTCTGAGCTTTAGCCTTCTCATTGCCACTTCCACTGTTTATTTTTGTCAGGAAGCGCTTCCTACCCATCAATGTTTCTATATAGCTGTTAAACAATCAAAATTCAAATCTAGGAATGACATAAAAATAATAAAAGGTATCATGCAAACTTTAGATTCAAAAGAAGTTAACTTCATTTATGAGCACTATGACAAAATGGAAATCATACATCATACAGAAAAGGAAAGATATCATATGCAACCCAACAAAAGAGCCCAAATACTCAAGAACTCTCTATTCCTTTCCAGAACTAAAAGATGCTCAATCTAAACACTCCTTCCTCACAATTATCCTCTACCTAAATGAGACCAAGAGGAGCATGGTCTGGAGTCTGGACAGCAAAGGGATTAGCAGATACTGTAATATTTCACATAATAGGAACATGAGGAAAATTCCTTTTTTTAGGAACTAAAAATTTTCCCAAGAAAAAATAATACCCTTTCTGCTGGCACGATGCAACTGCCTCACGAAGCCAAGAGGACACGCCAGGAAAGGAACTCTTAAAGCTTCTAATTTTCTCCGATGCCTCATCAGTACTACACTCCAAATTTTCTGACAGAGATGTGGGACCCATCCCGTAGAGGATGCCATAAATAAGCCTCTTTGTGTGGTCACGCTCCTTCAAAGTCACTGCTGATTCAGGCTTACCAGCCCATATTGAAGTGATCATGGTGAAGACATCTCCATCAGGTTTACTTAGTAGTTCAATTAGTGCGTGGTCTTTGGAGAAATGTGCCATTAGGCGTAGCTCTATTTGAGAGTAGTCAGCTGCTATTATCAACCAGTTTTCCTACATAGGAACAAATTAGTGAAAAAACAAGTTCTAACAGGGAAAGCATGTAATGATTGCTAGACAGGTCACAGGATTAATGGTTTCATTGTTCAAAAGGTCAATGACTCAATATCCGGGATACAGAATAGGAAAATTGTTTCCTCAAACATTAAAATATGCTAAATTGTTACGTATATCATTCAGGATACTAAAATATCTTACTAGTAATTCAAACAAGCAGAAAATTATAAAACACCAGTTTTGGTATATTTCCTAAATGACTACATCATTTGTATTAATGATAATTTGAAAAGAATATTCAGCACAATATTGAAGGAGGCAAGTATTATTACCTGGGATGGAATAAAGAAATCTCGAGCGTTAATCTGATGTTTTTGCATGTCACATGACCCAGTGCTGCCTTTGTGATCAAGTTTTGTTGTAAAAACCACCAAGTGCTCTACACACTGAATAATATAAGAAAGAAACAAATAAATAAATATGTACATTCCACACAAATGGAAGGAAAAAAAAAAAAACGAATTTAAAGTAGAAATATCTGAAATTATACCCTCCCTTATTTTTCAAAAGAATGCACAAAATACGTGTCCAAATTCATTTGTGCAGGCAAAAAGACAACAGTAGAGAATTTGGTCATGTCAAAGTGGTTTCACCATTAAAGCAATAAGCATATAAAAAAAAACAAAACCTGGAGGTTTGGTTCTTCCATAGAAAGCCTTCCAGTAGCAGTAGAAGTCTGAAGCCAGTTGCCATGAACTTATATTTCTGAGACCTGCTACATAGTCGAGCTCTTGAGCAGATAGATCCCAAAGTACTATTCAACAGCTTAGCCAATGTTCTGTGCTCTTTTATTACCTCTACTATAGGATGTCGGCCTCATAGAAATATAGATATCAAGAAAGAAGATTATTAAAAAATAAATAAAAAATAAAAGAAGATTATTCAACTTTCAATGTGATCATTAAACAAAAAAAGTTCAATGTATGATGCAATACCAGAAGCACTAATATCACGCAAAAGTAGTAGGACATGTCATTTCCATTTACTTTTACAGGAATAGAGCGACATACCATCTACTGGGGAGAATTAATTATTCCAGTGGTCTAACAAATAAGGATGGAATAAACAACACAAAACACTACCCAAGCAATTCAAAATTGTATACTGGAGTACAACCAAGTCAAAGCTGGGTTCTTTTTCTTTTTACATTAGTTGGAGCTATTAATGAACAATTAGAAGTATAGAACACATGTGAAAGTGTATAGTGCTGCTATTGATTATTTTTAAGAGGGGCTTTACCACACAAAACTATGTAAAATGCACATCAATACCTTATCAATCAAAATGTCATACCTTAAAAGGTCTAGGGATTGTTTGTTTGTACTGGGGTGCAACTTCCCTTGTTGCAGGCCTTTCGGGGCTGGCAGTTTCAAATGCTTGTAAAGAACGTTTGCAATATCTGCAGTCGCATGAAGAGAAAAAGGCATGCCAGCTAGCTCATATGCCTCTTTCTCGAGCTGTTTAAGCTTCTTTATAAGTATGTGCCTTGCATTAAGGCATGCATCCATGTCTATGCCCACACCCCAAATTTCCATATCTGCGAGCACATTAACCTATATAAATAAAGTACAATGCAAGGTTAGAGAAAAATTAACTTTTATTCTGAAAACTAGAGGTACGAGACCAGAAAAAGGAAATTAATGAAATTTCATTTATCACACCAGGGGCAGTGCCAGTTGGCTCCAACAGTACGTGGAAATGGTACTGAAACCGCTAGGTTAGACAAACTAGTCCATGTTAAAAGCCAGAATGTCGCAACCTGATTGTGTATCTATTCAGTCTGAGTCAGCAAGCCATGGCCTGACATGCTGTTTAAAGTGTTTGTTATAAAAAGGCATTTCCTAATTAAGCCGACACTGCCCAAGTCTCGTATGCAGAAATAGAAAGAATAAATTTCCAAGTACTTGCATAGAACCTATGTTGAATTACCAACTTATCATATCAACACTAAATACAAAATCTCCTAAACCAGTTAGTCGAGTTACAGGTAAATATAGAATCAGGACTTATTGACCATTCAGTGGGTCAGGCAAACTCTGTTTTAAAATAAAAGTCACTAGCCACTTGAAGTAAAGAGTAGCAACAAAGAACTTTTCCCAATATATCAATTATGACAAAAGGGTAACACCAGTAAGATAACTATGCCTAATGGTACAAACATACCGGTATGATCCAGACAAAGTGGCACGTGCTGATATTTACATGTAATATCTAATAAATGAAAAGCAAAACAATATAGTTCGTACCAAAGGGCTTTCAATTTTCAGCAACATGTTGCTAAGATTTTCTGACACGATCCGCTTTCCCAAAACAGAAGCCAAAGCACGAATCTGTGCAGATCTTCTACAACAACCATTGTGTGCTGCTTTGTGCATCTGGTTCCTCCACCTCCCATCCCTGTTGGCTGCAGCAGCTACTTCAGCTGATAGCCTCTTCTTCACTAGCTATTAAATAAAGATGCCAAAGAAATTAATTGACAAAATATTGATTTGATAGATATTGACAGTGTGTATAAACATCAACAGTTTGCATGCAGATTCAGTGGGGAATAAACCCCCCATAAAAAATAAGCAAGACTTGCCTTTACCATTGCATCATACCTACTCTCTTTTGAGAGTTAACAAATGATAATGAAGCAAATTTTAGTATAAAGGAGTAAACGACACACATGTATTCTGAAGTATTATTCCACGGCGTCATTTTGGTGCCTAATATTCCCAAGTTTCCAGCTTGTTCCCTAAATTCTTCTATTTAAACCAATTTGGTCCCTCCCATATTTTTCAACTGAGAAATCCAAATAATGAAGTAAAATCATGGCTAATGCTAACAAACAGGTAAGAAAGGCCCTTAGGTACTACATCTTTTAATACTGCAACTTATTCCACATGTGATTGGGGTTTTCTCTGCCTTGATTGAAAAATGATGACCAGGATGAATGTGATACAATCATACAAGTTAGGAATTTTATGGACAAAAGATGTGAACTTAATAAAAAAAACATTACTTTGTCTGGGCTGCATAGCATAGAAAGCATGTAAATGAAAATGGGTGCACATATGCACACAGAGAACAGGAGCTACAACCTGGTGACGTTTATTAAGGAAATTTCAGTATGAAATGAAGTCATATACAGTATGCTACCTTGTCAAGGTTTGGTGCAGCCTTGCTCTCCTCATCAGGCCAAAGAATCCACGCCCCTAAGCTCATATCAGTGGCATCACACAGTAATATAGGAGGCAACTTTACATGTGAATTATCAATGAATTCAATTCCATGAGACTGATTAAATTGTGTGATGCCTAGCCGACCTAGTCTCTGAATAGACACGACCGGTGACTTCAGAGCTTGGATCTGAGTCTTCAAATTCCATGTTATTTTTCTAACATCAGCTCTACCCCTTATTCCAACTATTTTATGCCACCTGAGTTTGGCCACCTCTAAGGTTTTATTTACATCGTCACTCGCAGGAAATAGATCCTTCGAGAAGTTACAGTAGCAAACTGGTGAGTCTTCCCAGCACACAGCCAATCCTATGATTTCAAAAATTGTACCAGAGCTCTGGTCGTACCGTTTCATGAAATGCAAATCAAAGTAAAATTTGCTAGCCTGGGCCCACTGGGACAAGAACGAATTAAAACCGCCAGAAAAATTTGCGGCATTTATCGGCCCTTTGCAACTGGCAGCACCCTGTGTGGCATTATTGGTGCAATTTGCATTCCTTTCACAGATGCCCTCCTTCTGGACTATCAGATGTTGTTGGTAAACAATTCACAACTTCATTTTCGGATTTTGAGGATTGCGGTGTCTTACTGGGCTCATTTTCTGACTTACTGCTGTCAGATATTTGCGGAAGTAGGGGTTTTGAAACTTGAGGCACATTTAAACCAAGTGATTTGAAAGCCTGCAAAGGCTGCAAGTCGGGCCTCTTCAGCTTGGTCAAGAACTATCTTGCGGGCCCCATTCTTGATCTTCTTTGCTATGCCAAGATGCATGCGCTGTGGGCCAACAACATCTTGGCCAGTCCACGAAGAAGACTCAAACAGAGCCTTCGCAATGTCAGAAACTGATGCTTCAGCAATAGCAAGAGGTGTGGACAACCCAGCCTTGTATAGCGCTCTAGCTCTGGAACCCTGCAATTTTTAAAGGTTTAATCATTCCCCTAACACAAAAGGTTTTCTTAGGTTGCATGCACCATCTTTCCAAACAACAAAATTTCTCACATTTGCAACTAAGATCCAACCTTTGTTTTTGATGATTTTCAAATAACACTGTAGTAAAGCAGTGTAACTGAAAAGGCAAATTATGTTAAATATTGATAAATTCGCCTATTCTTTTGAGTTTTCCTCTTATCTAAATCAAGCTAATTGAGCCAAGTTCATCAAGATATCAGTTCGAATTTGCATAATCAGGTTATGTCATTATGTGTGCTCCAAAAATTTAACGAGGGATTGACTTTGCATCAGTTTAAACAGTTGGGGTAATGGAGAGAGCGTGGGAAGAGGGGAAGAGGGAAGATGGAATGAGGGAGAGACCTTAACAAAGGGGATGGTGGTCAGTTCAGCAATCTCTGCACGAACTCCAAAGGAGACACGGTTTTGAAATTTGGAGATAATACCTTCTAAGTCCAACCATCCAAGTCTCTGACAAAATACAGAGACCATTGATGCAAACCGACCTGCATTCTCTTGTAAAGATTGAATCATTCCTCTAGCAACTTTAAATGCTTCACAAACATCCGCAACAGGTGTTTCCTGTTAAAAAAATAATAAGCATGTCAATACTGAGGAATAACAAGTGAAACAATTGCAGTTGCATGTTTTGTACCATCCAAGACATGTACCCATTACTATTGCATGCTAAACATACAAATCCAATTTCAGTTTCTTTTCATGCTTCACATAGAGCCAGAAAAGGTACTAGTACAATAGAAAGCAATATATGAGAGAAAAAGACACGTTCCTTAAAGCTATGTTAATGGTAGAGTCTGGCACATAACGGTAAAGCAGATTTTATAAGAAGATAAAAGGTGCGACTAGCCTGAACAAGCCTTGATAGCATAAGTGCCACATAAAAGCGCTTGGACACTCGATGAGTAACCTCTTTCAAAACTGTACCACTACTTGTAGACACAGTTCCCTTCTTTTTATGCTGTTTTGACTGCATAGGGATTGCTGCACCATGAGCCATCTGCATCAAGTAAGGCTCTGATACTCCCACACGGTTCCCTACTGACTAAATAAGGGAAAATAAGAAAATTTGATAAGCAAAAAAAAGAAAATCTGATGCATACTAACTGAACGTAAGATGTAAATGTTCAATATCACCAACATGCATGCAAAATTGTTTGGACCTGTATAAACAAAAAGAAACATGCATGTCTGGATAGGAAGTTCAACATAATACAGAAAAGACATGCCTGGTCAAGAGCAGGGAGTTCCATAAACCTCTCATAATATAATTTCCAATCTGGTTCAACCTCCACATTAATTGGTGTCACAAGATACACCAAATGCAAATCTGACGAGAGAACAAAGCCTTCTCGTGCCCTCAATAAATCATCTAGCACAACCTTGCGATTTCAAAATATGACACATTATAAATAGGAGCTTATTTTTTTTTAATGAAAGAAAAAAGGGGGAAATAATCCATGGCTGTTTTAACAGTGACTGATGCAGGCAATAACTCGGGTCTGATTGGGTCAAATACCTTTTCTCTATTAACTAGAAAAACCTTACACCAGTAGACCAGCCAGCAGGTCAAGAAGTCCTAAACCGTCAACCCAACAGATCTGCCTAAATGTTAATATGTTAGGTCATATAAACCTGAACGACTTCGACTTGCAATGCTGAATTGCCAAATATGGTGCTCGGTTAGTAGAATTCACAAACTTCGTTAATATATCTATCCTTGAGGGAGGCCATGGTACTATGCATAGCACAGATTGATCCGTACTATGGATTGATATATTCATTTTAAAATTCAAACAGTCGATCTGAACCAGTCAACATGATCTCCATATGAAAATGTACTGGTAGATCAAATTTTATATTTTATAGAATTGTTTTACTATTTTATAGGTAGGTAGAAAATCACTTGATCTACTAGACCATTAAAAAGTAGTGATTTTCTACATATCTAAAAAAATAGTAAAAAATTTCTAAAAAGGGTAAATTTAGTCAGCAAGTACATTTTCATATGGAGATCATGTTCAACGGTATCAGCTATTTGAACTTTGAAAACGAAAATATTAATCCATATTACGGACCAATCCGCACTATGCATAGTGCCATAGCCTCACTCTTTATCCTTTGACATTTTCAGAGAAAGACAATCAGTTCTGAGGCACTGGGCTTGTAGTGATGATAGAAGTCAGAACAAATTTTCCAACAGAACCGGATATTAGATAATCCTGGCCAACAATTGCCGCCTTGTGTTGGAACCTACCAGGGATTCCTCAGGAGATACTGAGCTACCGAAAGCAGCTCGACCAAGAGGAGTACTTCTGTACATCTTGGTCTCATTGTTCCACTCCAAGAACTTGTTGTGGCACAGCCAGCGGAGTGAATCCTGTGCAGACTTGACCACATCTTCAAACGGCTTGGTTGAGTTGAGGAGAGTACATCTGACATAGCGATTTATGTCGTCTGCTGTCTGGACAATGCCACTGGCCACCACCTCCATTATCGCATGGGTCATGCCATTTTTGTCCTCAGACAGGCATGATTGCAAGGGTGGACAGTCCGTGGTTATAATTGAGGTTATTCTTTTCACCTCTTCTGGCCTACATACAAGTATCTATGAGAAAACAAAAAAAATTATAAGGTAATGAGTACAAAATAACAGAAAACTGCAATACATACTTGAAATCTTTACTTATTCATAATCATCAAACTGAAGTAGAAACTGAAAGGTATCACTGTATGCAAGTTCAAAACTTTACTATGATTTTGGACCATTTGGTATTTAAACAAAAAAATAGAAATATATATGTAACAAAAGAACTTTGTGTTGCTGATAGATTTTTTGTTTGCAAGACTGGTACCTGTACACTATGGCGCAAATTAAAGCTGCTCAGTGTAAAAGGTAAAAAATAACCAAAGAAAAAAAAAGACACAAGTAGGCAGAAATCCTAGAGGAATATTAAAAGGTAAAAGAAATGGAAAGCTACAAAAACAGTCATGAGCAGTATGGGAGACAAGCTACTAGCCTACAGGTACTTTTTTGAATTTTTCAATACATGAAGTAGTCAACAGCAGCTTACGCTCTCTCCTCTAGTATCAATTCCAGTTCTACCAGCACGACCAGCCATCTGTCTGTATCGGCTTCCATCAATAAAATCACGACCAATTCTTGGTTGCCTAAATATAACACGTCTAGCTGGCAAGTTCACGCCTGCGGCCAAGGTTGATGTGGCAGTCAAAACACGTACCAGACCCTTCCTATAGCATGTTTCCACAATGTCCCTCTCTTCCATCTGTCAACCATCAAACAAAGAAAAAGCAAAAGATGTTAGATATTAAAGATGATGCACTTATTAGTATAGATAGAACCAATGATTGCAATCTCTTGTACTTTACAGCTTGTGGTTAGCCATCAAACAAACTAGACTGTGCCAGTAAGTACTTAGGACACTTTCAATGACTTTCCTTCAGCTCAACTTCTGTTTTGTCCATTTCATTTCAGTTTTGATTATGATATCGCCCACATTCTGGTAGGACTTAATTTATGTGCTCTACATCTGCAGGAATTCATGCAAGTAACTAATAATATTAAAATGAACATAACAAACACATAGTTGAATCCACAGAGTCAGTCTAAAAGCCGAAATAAGGTCTTCAAAGATGTACGGAACTGAAATTTGGAAGTTCTGGGGAAGTATATTATCCCTTTATTCTGTACATTTATAATAGCAACTCTTTTATACGGTTGAATTGTAATTCTCTATGCATTATAGTATAATATACTGTACGAATGATTGGCTGTTTGTGTTCATCCTTTGTTAGTGGGGTTCCTTAGCTGGGGTTAATAAATTGTAATGATGGTTGTACTGAGACTACCACTTTTTTCTCATCTTCTTTTGCATCATTGGCTGAGAAAGATTGAAGAGGAATCAGAGGAGTCAAGGAATTTAGCTGAGAAATGGGTGCTGTTATATTTTCTTCTTATTTTGAGGGTTGTTTGGGAAAGACTTGGTATCTAGGAAATAGATGCAGGGAGTTCATTCATTATATGCGTAAAGGTTGTTTCACGAGTAAATATAAAACACACAGTATTACGTACCTCTTCTTCCAAAAAAAAAAAAAAGTAACTCTTTCATAAAGGATTAAGTAAAAAGATGCATATATAGAAACAAAAGGAAAAACTTCTACCGTCAGACCAGCATGGTGATAGGCCACACCACATGGAAGTGTTTCTTCCAAAACTGGGTCCAGCCCGGCAGGGCACCGCTTCAAAGCATCTATGGCTGTGCCAATATCTGATATATCTGACCCATTTTGTTCACCTGACCTGGCCGAAAATTTCACGAGGAACTTAGAAACATGCCTTGCTGTTGACTCGCAACCTTTTCGGCTGGAACAGAACAAAAGTACAGAGTGACCTTGTTCAACAACCTGCAATAATTAAACCAAACGGTCAGACCATAAATTCTGACTGTTATGTCGCCAACAATTCAACATTTTTTTGGTTTAGGATAGATCCATAGTTTCTGGGCCTCATTTTCATTCTAATAATTACAGCTTCAATTTTTGTCGTAATTTGGTAATCTCTCCAGGTCTTTTTAAAGCAACCTCAAATGAAAAGCAATGGTAATAAGCCATCAATGTATATTGTTGGCACAAACAAAATAAGTACAAGACAGAAACAGGTAACCTCATTACAAAGCTCCACAATGTGATCTGGATCTTTGCCGGCGAGATCAGCTCCTTTTGGAATAACGCGTACTGCATTCATATTTATGTCATAGATTGTATTTCCTACTTTAATGTACTCCTCCAAAGGAACAGGTCGGAAATCAGTCTGGTATAGTGCTGCCTATTACATAAAACATGATCACACAAATAGAGAGAAACCAGTGTAAGCAACACTATCAAAATAGAGTTTATATTCAACATAATCAGAAAGTTGAATTAAGCTCGCCGGGTAGTTGTTAGTCCAAATTTTCCTATTAACCCCCTTTATTGACCATTTTCAAAGTCCTTACATTTTAGCCCTTTTGGTTTAACCATGGTTGGTTAAACCGACAATCTGCATGCTGATACAATGGTAACCAACCATGGTTAAGAGAGAAATGTTCTTACTTGAAGCCAATCTGCCACAGCAGCAACGTTAGGCATGGTGGCACTCATGCCGACAATCTGCAAACCCTGAGTTGTATCATTTTTTGCACTGCTAGAAACTTCCCCACTAGACAAGGCTTCCGGTGGCTTCCCTTCGCCAGCTGCATACCGAAGTTTGGTAAGCATCAACTCCAGAAGGTACCCTCTATGTGGATCTCCAACCTGCGCTTGTAACAAATAATCAGAGTAAGAACAAACTTAGAAACTATGAGAATGAGTAATTACTGTATTTGCAACTTGACTTACCTTACGAACGATAATTCTAGAACTTGGAACCAAAACCCAAATTGAGGTAATTAGAATAAACAGCATCCATAAAAGCTGAGTTTTATTTTGTACATGCTTTTTATCTTGGGTATTCGTTATTTGAGGCCTAATTGGATTCAGCAAACTAAAAGAAACCATGGTTCCAGGAAGCTGCATTTAGAATACAGAAGCCATGGTTCTCAGAAACCATAATGACCATAGTACAAAAGACCATAAGCAAACCATGAGGTGTTTTATGAAAACCATAATTTGCTTTGATGCTATGAGTTAATTAACTAAACCAATTATTATTATTAAATTATAATGGCAAGAAATCAAATTAATAATCTGGCTCATTTTTATCATTGCAATTTAAGAATAATTAACATTCTAGTTACATCATTATTTGGCTCTTTTATATTACAACAATGACATTCTATTTATTATACTAATTAGTTTGCAACAGTAGAACCTTTTATTTAAAAAAGATATTGCTGAACCCCACATTGATTCCTTCTAATAGAAGAAAGCCAAAGCCAAGCCATACAAAAATCAGATCTAACTTGATTTTTGGAAATCCACAGCTTTCTTGGTTTGGCTGGGCCAAAACATGGCTTTGTGCAGCTTTGCGTGGCTTCCATTCACATTCACCATACACCTTGGAATTTAGAAACCTTGCTGTAACAAAAGCTACACAAAACTATGCACAAAATGGTGCCATTAATGGACTTTTAGATAAGGTTTCAGATGTTATTTGCAAATCTGTTAAAGCACTGGATTTCATTGCAAAATCTCAAGTACATACCATATGTAGTTCATCTATCACAATAATCCCAAGCTCAGAAAGACGACCTTCCTCTAACAATCGATTAACCAAAGAGTTAGCCTTTTCTATGGTGCACACAGCCACTGACGTGTCTTTTGGGAGGGACCCGCCGCCTTGATTTCCATAATAGCTACGCACATGCCTACCAAGCGGCTCAAGAAGAAGCTCCAAATGGTCGGCCTAAGGTGAAGTAATAAAACAGGCTAACTTTGAATTAAAATGCAAAATAATGGCAGCTGTTTTTTTTCTTTATGAGAAAAAAGAAAAAACCTTTTCAACACAAATTGATACATAAGGCAGGACAAGTATTGCCATCTTTCCAGTTGACATAATTCGTCTCAGCATCAGAATCTCGGCCACAAAACTCTTTCCAGCACTGGAAAAGAAAAAAGAGAGGGTGAAATCAATATTTGCTTTCTGACAAGATCAATATTATTATTTGGCACGATAAAGTTAAGAACTACAATGTAGGGAAAGCTGGGTAAAACTTGACATGTTTTTACTTTAAGGTTATACCAAACAAATTATATTCGGATCATAAGACCTTATCTGGTATTCTAAAGCTTGAAAGGAAAAATTAGAAAAACAAAGCAAACGGAACAATAAGGCTTAAATTCTCTTGAGGTGGCACAGTATCAACTTTGTATAGGTCTCAAGTTTCAACAGTTGGATGCGCAAATGAAATCAGCATACAAGGGAGTTTCTTGGTCATGTCCTATACCTGGTAGATGCACAATAAACAAGATTCCTTTTCTCCAAGACACCTTCAACCGAGAGGCACTCTACCTACAGTAACACTCATCAAGATTATTGACACAAGAGAAGAGTATAATCTAGAGAGAGAGAAAACCATAATAATCTCACCTGCCACGGGTATAATTGCAAAATTCCCTTTTTCTTATACACACTGCAAAGCTCCCATGGCAGCCAATTACTAAGCTTCAACTGATCCTTTATATTCATCGAGCTAGTCGGGCTGTCTGATTTAATCCCATTTCCTCTAATTACAGCTAAATCGGGTTCCACCTCAGCAATTAAACCAGCAACTTCATCTTTTCTCTCTTCATGCACAAAATCTAAGTGTTTAACCGGCAACGGAGACGATTCACTAGCCACCTTTTCATTCTTTTCTTTTATTTTTACATTGCTATTGGCCACTATGTCTCCATTTGCCAAACCAACAAAAGAAATACTGCCTTTAGTGCATTCACCCGGAGCACACGACAACTTATCCTCCAATAGATTGTCACTGGATGCACCAGTTCTTACACCATCCGCAACCTGGATTGCCGCCATCCAAAAATCCTCGCCAGGGGAAATATTTGAATTTTTCGATTTTGGAGTCTCCTCGGCTAACACTGGAGCTGAGTCACTAGGATCGAATAAACATGTCTTTGAGCGGTTGGAGTTGGGGGTTTTGTTGCATTTTCTCAAGCACATGAACATGCTACCAGGTTGATTTTCTGACCCATCAATAGCTAGATCCTGTATAACCAACACCACTTTTATAAGATAACCTACTACATTTGGAAAAGGACACAGAAAGTAAAAGAAAGCATCCGAGAGATAAAATAAGCTTTTCATGTTTTACATATGAGTATTCGGTTTGGATTAACACAACTTCTATTTACTATGCCAATTTGAGTCTGTAAACATGTTCACCTTTTAGACTTTTAGTTTGCTTATCATTATGATTATCATTGTTATTATTGTTATCGTTATCACAATTATAATCATCATTAACATCATTATAATCACATCATCATCATTAATATTATTTGGAGACAATTGTAAAGGTACTGACCTCAACCACCCTCTCATCACTTTTATTGGATATTTTATCAGACGAAGTCGATGCAGAAGTTCCCTTCCTCTTCTTATTCTTCAATTGAAGTTCAGGTGGATTGACAGCAGGAGGAACGTCACTGGATTAAAAAGGGTCAGATCAGAAACTTTTAAAATTTTACATATCCTGTAACACCAAAATTTCTCATAAAGTGCATCACGATCTTAAAGCTCTCGAACATAAGGATGCTAACAAAATGATAAGAGCGAAAAGATTTAAAAGTGCAGTAATTTGGTATAAATAGCCAAAAGAAAATAAATTTATGTCTGAGACATTCTTCATCTTCTTGTGTGAAACTTGCAATTAATACAGAATAATCATAATTAGAGTAATTAGAGTAATAAAGTACAAGCATTAAGAATTATGAATATCAGTAAAAGCTGTCTTGAAACCTGCAGTATAGCGAGAGAAAATCAGTTGCAAATTGCTTAAGTTCAGGGCTGCGTGATGGAGCTCCAGAGTCCATGGAGTTGGGTTTCTCGTCCTTCTCGGGCACGTGCGCTCCATGTGATTCCGCGACATTTTTTCTCTTTCTTGATTGGAAGAACTGTAAAAGGTTCAAAACCGATGCCATAAAACATAGGGTTTTGGAGAGCGAATGGAGAGCGGCCGCTGCCGCTCGCGGCAGCGGAGCGAGAGAGAGCTTACCTGGTCTATGCGAGATCGATTGGAGTCGGACGCCATCGAGAGGAAAGGAGAGCGAGGCGGTGTATTGCCCGCCAAGTTCACAAACTGTGAACCGGAGTTAAGAGGGGAGATCCAAGGACGAGAGGGTTTTGAATCACAAGAGGAAGCGCCACGAAGCGAGATTGTTAAACTACTCTCCTTTTCCCCCGAAACTGGAGATGTCAATGAGTGCAGTTTAGATCCCATGGCTGGAAGTAAATTTGGGTCCGATGAGATGTACATTAAAATCGTGCGCACAATTACAGAACATAACACACGAATCTTACAGCGCAACGGACGGTTATGATAACCGTCGGACCTACACTTTTCCTGTGAAGTTACATCTGAACCCCCCTTCAAGTTTTGAATAGTATGTATTTTTTTCTCAAAAATTTGAAATATCGTATTTCTCTTTCAAAATTATAAAAACTCATATATTTATCCAATTTGTTAGCTTTTTGATTAATTTTAAACCTATCCTCCATCTAAATTTATAATCCTCATTTTACACTTATTAAAATTACAAGAAAGAAGAAACTACTAGCTTTTACTATCTTCCTATTTCATCTCCCTCTTTAAGATTAAATTCACTCATTCTTCCAATGGCCGCCCTTAAACTCCATAAAAGACATGTCAACCACTCCATGGATACCTTCTCTGCTATCAAACTCTCTCAACTCAATCTCCAATCGCCTGTCTTGTCTCTCTCTCTCTCGGCAATCTCACGTCATCTATCACCTCCTCAACTCCGACCAGGGGCGAATAGCTCATTACAGGGTAGGGCAACTGTTCTACTTTGGAAATTCAAAACTAATTTACACGAACTGAATTTTGGACCTTAATGTGAGTCTTAATGTGAGCTTAACAATCTAATAAATTTTAGATAGCCCAACAATATAATTAAAGCATAACCAATTCGCTGATAAAAATAAAAATAAAAAGACGTTGCGCTACAACGCTCTCTTTCTCTCTTATTCTCTGAGCTACAGGTAGTGTTTTGAAAATACCCGTCCGGGTCAAACCCGGCCCTGCCCGCCCGGGACCCGTGCCCGCCTTGCCCGTGCCCGTGCACGGGTTTTGCACGGGTTCACGGGTTAAACGGGTAAGGGTTGAGAAGGGCCGGGCATGGTTTTTTTAAATTTTACCCGTGATACCCGTACCCATTTGAAACCCGTACCCGCCCGTACCGTCCCGTGGACCCGAGTTGCCCGTGTCCGTACCCGTAAAAATTCAAATTCCCCCCCCCCAAAAACAGAAAAAAAAAAACCAGAAAAAAAAACAGAAAAAAAAAAACAGCAAAAAATAAACAGAAAAAAAAAAAAGCCCGGACCCGTGTTGCCCATGACCCGTGTTGCCCGTGACCCGTGTTGTCCGGAGGGTTTGAGAGGGGCCGGGTAGGGTTTTTCAAAAAAATACCCGTGCTAACCCGTCCCGTGTCGCCCGTGCCCGTTTGCAAAACACTAGCTACAGGTGATATCTTGTCGCATCTCTTTCCTTTGTATGCTATATTTATTAGGTTGTCTACCAGAAGTTCATAACAACATTTTTATAAGAAATAATGAGACAATCAAGTAAAGATTTAGGTCTAACCTAATTGGGTTTAGGCCAACAGCACATTTGCTCAAGTAATCAAGTCCTTTACTATCTTGTAAAGTTCTCAAGTACTTCAAGCAACAGCACATGTGAGAATTAGTTTCAATCTAAATAATACTATTTTTGTTGTTTTTTAATCATGTTTTTATTTAGTAACTGATTATCTAATGAGTTTGAACCCGATTAGCTATTTAAAAACAGTTCAATAATGTTTTTGTCCTGCCATGATGAAAATCCTGTCCTACACTCCTACCCCCACCAAGGTTCTCGCTTCCTCTCCCTAAGATTGAGGCACACCAAATGCTCAGACAATATGCCCGCAAGGGTAATTTTAATTGTTTGGAATGGGTTGCTTAGGGCGCCCCATGCCTTGTCTGTCAGTTTGAAAACAAGATAAGAAGCATATGCAACATTTGGAGCGAGAATTCTGTTGTCTATCTTGCCACGGATCTCCAGCCAGCATACTATTTTGAGCTCAGCACACTCGTTGAACCTTCGAAACGTACATAAGAAATACTAGTCTAAATTAAAATGAGAGAAATTATCTGCATTAAACTATTCTAAGACTGGCTTTTATGGTAGATCTAACAATAAGTTCGAATTTAATCAGCAAGTATTGAAATGTAGTTTGTGTTTTATAATTAATCATTTTCTAGATACAAGCATTACAAAATATTAAAGTAAAATAATTTTATGTGAGGATATGGAAGTTCTTGTTTCTCCAATGGTTTTGTACACTCTAAGAATTATTTTGGTGTAAATAAATTGACATTGACCAATAAGAAACTAACCCATCACGTGACATAACTGTCAATCGAAATTATAACGAAACGCCAAAATCATTGGTCAGCATATGAAATCTTCATTGACCCCTACTGCAACAACTAAATGCAATTGTTCGTGGAGTGAATTATTATTAAGATAAAAAATATGAATATTTGTTTACTCTGTAAGACAAATTCAGAGTCGGTGCAACATTTATTCAATGAATGTCCTTACACGTTGGCTTTGTACGATACCATGAGCACACTTGCAGACGCATCAGTAGCACTGGTACGGTGACCGGTACAACTAGCCTGACAATCCTACACGGTGCACACACACGAATAGAGAAAAGGCCATCATATTAATATCACAATTCATGATTGTGGCGAGAAAGATGCTCGCATGATTTCAGGGATACAACAAAACAGGTAGAAGATCCAAGGCCGGGCCCAAGTGTATCGGGGGCAGCTGCCTCTCCTTGGATTTTGAGTTTTAGTGAAGATTTATCGGTTCCGACCAACTTTGCACCTTTCCTGAAATATTTTGTTTCCCTGTCTGGACGTTTGATTTGTAATTCGGATTAAATTTAGGATTAAAATTGAAATAAATTTGTTGAATTTTGATTGGTAATTAGAATTATAAATCAAAGCATCAGAAATTACAAGTCAAAGCATTGGAAAGTACAAGTTAAAACATTGTTTTTATCGAGTACCCAATTGATTAATGGATTTAAAACTAATTAAATATTTAAATCCGATTTGATATTTTTTTGCCTCCTCTGACGAAAATTCTGGATCCGCCCCTGAGAAGATCTAGAAGAGGAGGTACTGTGCCAACTCAAGTACGCTGAATCCATAGCATAGAAGGACAACAACAGAAAAAACAGGCCCAAATACATGAGCAATAGCAGCAAAATTCACATGAATATTTACATCTTATTTTCGTCTTTCTGATTTTTCCGGTTATCTTTTGATTTTTTCCTTTATCAGTAGCTCAAAAAATATGAATATTTACATGTATAACGAATCAAATTTCTCATCATCTAATGGAATCATCTAATGGAACCAATGAACCGGTAAAAATCTGTTCACCATGCCATACTGATTGTAACAAAAAAAAAACCCAAACGTGATCAGATTCAACAAAATTACCCAACCAAGTCTACATAATCACACTGTGCAGAACTAATGGAGAGAGGGGCGATTCAACGTTCGATACGATGTCGGAGAGGGGCGAGACAGATGGCGTATCGGAGAGAGGCAAGACATAGACACCAAAATTGAGGCAGCAGAACAAGTAAGAGGAGCGACAATGCCGTATTAGAGAGGGGCGAGTGTGAGGAGAAGAAAATTTGGCGAGAGAGCGGAGCATTTGGCGGGCACAACGACGGAGAGAGAATCAGAGAGAATATGAGAAAGGGAAGATACAAGGGTATAATGGTCTGTGGAGTCTAAAATATTATATTTAATTACTTTTCAAGCATTTAATATATTGTAAAATTAATAATGGACAAGTATATGAGTTTTTTGCAATTTTGAGGAAGAAAAATGATATTACAAATTTTTTAGGGGAAAATAAGTAATATTCAAGTTTTTTAGAGAAATACATGAAATTCCCTCTTATTTTTAAAAGTCCTCTTTGTATATATACACATCATAACTTCTAGATTTAAATATATTTTCATAATAAAATAATTAACTCCCTTTTTTCATCTAGAATCACTTATCTTATTAATATCTTCTTTTCTTAGTGTGTACGACTTTTTTTATCCTCATTTCTGTATCCGCCATTACTAGGTGCTCTAATTGTTCTAAAAAAAAAAAAATTTAAAAAAAAAGCAAAAAACCCATTTCATTGCTAAAATATAATAATTACAAAAACCAGTTGCAGCGAACGGCTGAATCAGTTATCATCACCAACTCCAGAACAGAAATGAAAATAAGCATAAGAGTAAATAGATATATCCACCAAGAACAAGTGCTATCTAAACTCCAAAAATAGAATAGGTTGGATTTAACTGAGTCACAAAGTAATGAGCTAAGAAGAACTATGATAATAACAAAATGTAAATGTTGCTGGCTCTTCATGCATGTGGAAGGTTCTCATCAGGATCTTGGTAGACGGCCAACTCCAGAGGCATATAGTTGTCCAAGGGAATGGCATCCTCCACCTCTGGAAGCCAATCTGCAGCTGCCAGCTTAGTGGAAGCCTTTAAGTGTCATGTCCAATATATAACCAAAGATTTAATTGTCAGTATAAGGTTTCGAGCTGTTTTAGGTGATTTGTCACTAAAGCATAAATCATTTATGTGTTTCCACACTGTCAATACAAGACACTAAACACTATTAGAAAACCTGATCTTTGGATAGAAGGTAATTGTATTGCAAAATCAATAATATCATTGAAATTAGCCCAAGTATGCATAATGTCCTGACTTTTGCCTAACAAAAACAAAATTTGTCGGGGTAAGGGAGTAGTGTAGGAATAGGTGAGTGACTGTTTCAATTTCAGGGCAGAGTAAACAATGGTGGTCCCCATTCCATCCTTTGTTTGCAAGGTTATTTTTGGTAAGAATCTTATCATGTTGAGTTCTAATTGTTCTAATTGTTCTAAATAAGAAGGCAATTAAAATCAAAGATCCACAACCGTTAAGACTTGATTGCACAATGAACGTCTATTGAGAATTTCAATTAAATAGAGGCTTTGGTAGAATTGATGATTAATTGGAGCCCAAATGCAGTTAATGCTGACTGGTAAAGATATTGACAATAAAGAGCACTGAGCATTGGTTATAGTTTAGTTATAATTTGGAATGTGCTGATTAGCTGTTTTTAATAGACGGTCTTGATTTATAATTTGTTACACTAAGCACTAGGCTTGAGGTTTAGTATTTGATCATATGTTATGAAAAAATAATACAATTGATGTTTATTGCACACTGATATTGATTATATGGCACAAAATAATAATGTGTACTCTACAATAATTTTAGAAACTATAATTATAAAATGATTTCACATTTATAATTTAGTGTTCTTAAGCTCATCAAGCTTCTCGGTGAGAGTTTAATTTCAAAATCTATTGGATTGCTTTCAAATGACAAATTCAAACCGTTGAAACCGATTTACTTCAAGAGCAATGTGTTTACATGCACAATATACAAATTTTCGAATTAATTTAATATAAAATCAAACGGTCAAATAAAATAAAATTAATAAGTGCATTTAATACATCTATTTTCATTATTTTTTATTCTTGAGTTCATACTAAATTAATTTAAAATTTATAAATTTTATAAGTAAACACATCACTGTTTTAATGATTTGACTTTATTGTTTATAGCCAATTCAATAAATTTCAAAATAAAACTCAGTACGGTTTTTTTTTTAAAATTCCAATATAAAATTATCTGTTTTAAAGGAATTATAAAGAAATATATAAAAATGTAATTGGACTGTTTGACTTTATATAATTTGACCGCTATGTATTACAAATTTTGCAAGAAGAAAATGAGATGATAATACGATTATACCGCTCAACCCCTCGCAAAAGGGCTCACTGCCCACAAGCCTTCTATTCCGACATTTTTATCAATATCCAAAGTTAATTACAAATTAATAAATATACCCACGTTAGCTGGATTTTTTTAAAAATGGCCGGTTCCCCATTTTTTCTCGACCGGTCATTTAATGGCCGATCCTCAATTTTTTATTGTTTTTTCTTTTTTTAGAGACACTATGAAGAGCAAGATGCTGAATTCTAACACTAAATTTTTTTTTTTTTTAAAATATTTGTTAGATTACTTACTACAATACGCTAAATTACTTGAAATTATGTTAAATTACGCTGAATTACACTAAATTACATTAAATTACGCTAAAATACGGTAAATTACGCTAAATTACATATGAATAGGGATGATATCTTCACTGAGAAGGCGAAAATGATGACGAAACTTCAAAACGGCCATAAAGCGGTGCTCAAGTGTCCGATTTCAGCAAATGACCACTTTTCGGAAAGCTCGCGAAAATACGCATGCATCAATAACCGCTTTGCCATTTTTCAAAATTCAAAATTGCCAAAAAAATAAAGGGAAGAGTCTCAAAACTTGAGTTGAAGTTTCCGATTAAGATTTTCATTTATATTATTCAATCGAAGTAGCTCAGTAAATTAGTTATATAATGAACTTGTAGAATACCAATTTTTACTATTTTTTGGAATTTTTTAACTATTTTTTATGATTTATGAAATATGGCACAAAATCGGCCTAATTTTGCGTAATTTTGCGTAGTTTAGCGTAATTTTGCGTATTTCCGTATAATTAACGAAATTATTGTAATTTAGCATCATTTAATGAAAATTAGTATAATTCAACGTAATTTAACATAGTTTCAAGAAATTTAGCGTATTTTAGTATAAATATGCTACTTATACATTAAGAGAATTATTTAACAAATATTTAAAAAAAAATTGAATTTTTAGTGTTAGATTTCAGCATCTTGCTCTTCATAATGTCTCTAAAAAAAAAAAAAAAAAAAAATATTTGAGGACCGGCAATTTAATGGCCGGTCGAGAAAATAATGGGGACCGGCTATTAAATGGCTGATTTGGACATTTTAAAAAAAAAACTCAGCTAACGTGGGTATATTTATTAATTTGTAATTAACTTTAGATATTAATAAAAGACAAATTCTGGAATGGACCAAAAAAAATTTGGACCGTCCATCTTGTCACTATTCAAAAAGATAGGTAAGAGTAAGAATTTTTGTTTTGTTATTGTAAGGTTAAAGTTTTTTGTTGTCATAACGGGTAAGAGTATGAAAATGCTTCCATCTGACCTGTATTGTACCCGTTGACACTCCTCCTAGGCATGACATGATTACAAAATTTAGTGACAATCAATGTATGAATTTGTGTAAGTTGTAAGTAAATTATAAATGCAGTGCATATTGCTCTTATAGTACTTGTGTCACATCTAGCAATATTTATAGTTCATTTCCATATAGATCCAAATGTGATAAAGATAAATCGTTTAAATTTTCAATAGTTGGACGGATTGTAAGCTGATCTTCAAATTGCTCCAAATTTCATATACTACCTATTAGTAATAAAACATAGTTATACTTTTTTTTTTAAATGGCATATTTTTACATAAGATCCAACATGTCATATTAAATAGAGTATTAAATGTGATCTCATGTTCGTAGGGACAAAGTTTAGTGATGACCAGCATCATAAATCAAAGAAAAAAAAATTGCATGCTGAAATGCCATGGGCAAATAACAGTAAACCCCAATGCCTTTCTGACACAACTGAAATGCCAAAAGTACAATACTTAAAGGAAAGATAATTTGTACAGTATTTATCCCTATATGTGTGTAATCTACAAAATTGCATGCTTGTACTCTAAATTATTAACAAAGAAGAAAATGAGAGGGAGAACATGTCAAAAAATATAAGCTGCTGCAAATTACACGAACATATGCTAGAAATTCAAGATGAGTGGTGCCAAGACCAACAAATAAAAAGTTACTTCTGTAAATATCACACGGTTGAATATTAAGCTAACACCAGAAACAACAATTGAGAAAACAACAAAAGCAAACTATAAATAATACATAATAATAATTTGGTAAATAAAAATCAAATTACAATCATAATATTATACCAATTTTACCCTTAAGAGAATCATATACTTGACTACTGCGGTATCAGTGTTCTGGGGAGGCATACTGCTTGTATGACAGAAACCCTCAACTAAGG
This sequence comes from Carex kokanica, assembly GCA_025461125.1. Lineage (NCBI taxonomy): Eukaryota > Viridiplantae > Streptophyta > Magnoliopsida > Poales > Cyperaceae > Carex > Carex kokanica. The sequence continues at coordinate 10,451 of JAJGRX010000591.1, read as the reverse complement.
AGAAAGAAACCAAGGAACAAAGAAAAGAGTAAAAGAATAACTGGCCAGATACTTTTTCTGAATGCACGGTGTGATATATTTAAGTTCATAGGATGGATTTACAAAGGGAAAGTAAGTGTCCAACTACTAGAAACATGATATTAATGATTTGTTCTCTTATATATTATTGGACAGGAAACATGCAGGAGATTATTTCTACTCAACTGTCTACGTGGCTACCAACAGAACTGGATGTGATTCCCCTTCAATGCATCATGCCTATAGAAGCACTAGCAACATCTGAGAGGGAGATACAAGTGGTACCAGTATTGTTGAGTGGATAACTGCATACTGTGTCATACTGGTACTAGTGCATCTCAACTATACCTAAGAGGAGTTGTAGCTAGAATATCTCAAAATCTAAACTTTCTGTTTACATGATGATGTAAGGCAATTAATAAAAATGATCCTATGTGAGGGTTTATACACGGATTTATATGTTTTTGATAAGTTTTATAGGGGATAGGACACTTATCAGACAGTCAGAGAGAGGAAAGTCAGATTAACATTAATTGGGTCTAGCGAAACAGGATGGCTGAGACTGCAGTATAAGCATAATTAGGATTAAGTATGTGTCTAAGGTAGATCTCTATGCTAGTTTTTTTCTTTTAGGTAGCTGGATTGTAATTTAACATTTCATGAATGAAATGGGAAATTTGCCTTAGTTTAAAAAAAAAAAGACTAAAAAATGAAATAAAATATAACCAAAGCTGATGAAAGAATAGTTCAAGCCCTAAATTTGACCAAAAAAGAAAAAAAAATCTAATGCTGATGGTTTGCAGTATTAAGAAAAAAGAACCAATTTTCATAAAATTAGTGTATATCAAACTGATCAAATGAGAACAAGGAGAGCTACTTTACTGACTTTATTCATCAAGTTGATGTAACAATACTCAAGCAGGTCAAATATGTGGTACGCAACATATCTCTATTTACACCGTACATGAAAATCAGATGACGATAATGGTAAACAATATCTCAGTGAAAAGCTTCCCAAAACCACTAAAATATGTAGCTGAATACAATTAGGGGACCAGAATAACACGTCCACAGTACTGACCTGAAAAATGTTGTATGGTGGTATGGTACTGAGACAAAGAGCGTACAATATACAAGTACTGGTACAAAAAATCCAAGACTACTTACAAAAACAGTACTTGATAGGTTAAGCTCAAATTAAGGTTTCTCACTCACAAAATCCTAGTTCAACCTCTAGCTCGTCATCCTCTTCAAAGAGCTGTAGAAGGTGTGCGCACTGTTCCAAGACTACTCAACTGAAGCTGCACTGATGACATTAAGCAGAAAAAAGTGCAGTGGAAAAAATCTGGATTAAATGAGAATCGTTAGTATCGGAAAGACAGAAAGTAAGTGTAATACAGCTAGACCATTATTGTATTGTTATGTATTATCCATAATCCAGATTGACAAGGAGCTATAAGAAATTAGAAGTTCCAGGTACATACAGACAACACTGGCAGATCCTAGATGATTGTGAACACAGTTTTTCTCTCTGTCCCTTGCATAATAAATTGATTTGTATCTCATGAATATTTAACATTGGATTTATGCACATATTTATTTCCAGTTTTCATGGTCCTCAACAATTTTCTACAGGAGGGGGGTCGGGACGAAGAATATGCCCGAACACCCAAACAACTGCTAAACCAGTTACTTGTACCAGCATAAACCATGTACTACCAGATCCATGCTAGTCAACAATCAATTTTGCAAACTTATTATTTTAAAACTGATTAGTAGGCTTAATTGATCGTGAAACAACATGCTCTCCAGGAATAATAGACACATCAAAAGAAGTAACTAATCCCGAAATAATTTGGCTTCTGAAACTGAGAATCAAATTTGCACTTCGAAAGAACGGTATATGGGTTGAGAGACATAAAATAATATCTAATTAAGACCAACCTGAGATGAATTGAAGAGAGATTGCTGCGATTATGAGGAGGCAACCAGAAAGGCGAGAGCAACGAGAATTCGCTAGAGTCGCAAGGCTGATGAAGCGAGAGCAACGAGAGGCGGAATCTAGTGTCGCGAATTGGGTTGTGTCTCACGGTGGGAGAAGAAAGGATTAACGGAGCGTCTAACGGAGAGCACCAAATAATGTTAATACCGATTTTACCCTTAATCAATTAACGGCTCTGATGCATCAAAAAAATTGAGCGCTTTTTATTTTGATCCATGACAGACTCACTCTTAATAAAAATGTCGGCCTTCTATTGCTTCTATCCTAATCGGCTATTTCATACAATTTACGAAGAGAGATGTCGGAGAATCCATTAAAACCTGTAATAAACACAGTCGCTTCAATCTCGCGCTCTCTCCAGACCCACCTTTCGCGATTTCTCATAGCGCCTGATTGTACCGCCGACGACTTGACCATTTACTCTCTTACAACCAACCCGCTCCGCCCCTTCTTGTCTTTCTCGCTTGGTGCTGAGACGACGGCAGCTGCGCCACCAATAAAGGTGCTTTCTTTGTTGCATTTGAGATTTCAAAAGAAGATTCTGAGTGTCCGAGCGAGCGGTTGTTTATGTGTTTTGAGTAATGCGCAGGAGAAAGAAGTGAAGCGTTGACCAAAGAGGAGCTTGGCAGTGCTACTTGGACTTTGCTTCATACCATTGCAGCTCAGGTGTTCGATATTATGCTTATATGGCTATTTTTCTTCTCTCTATTATATTTTATAGGCAGTCAGTATTTATTGACTCCAACAGTTTGTTTCTTTTACTGTAAGAAGACTGACTGAAAATTACAAATCGAATTGATATTTTCTCAATTTTTATGACCAAGTTATGGTACTGTTTATTTACTGTTAATCAGCAAATTGCCTCGAAGCATTTTACTAAATAAAGAGTTCAGGTTTTCCTGGGAAGCATTCTGTTATGCTTGGTTTCTGTGCTATTTTGGGATTTTTTAAATTATTGGCTTTACGCTTATGTACTTTTTCATTGTTTGCAATTTGATAATTAATCTCACCTTCTTTTTAACATGTTTCTTTTACCTATTCAGTATCCAGACCAACCGACCAGGCAACAAAGACGTGATGCAAAGAATTGGTATTCATTATATTTCTTTTATCTTTCTTATCTATCAAAAAAATTTGGTTTGGGAAGTTTTTGGGGTCTGTAGTGTTGATGTGGTACTTGTAACAACCAGTAACAGGTACGGCATATAGTGGATCTGCCATGGTCTATACCCGTGTATGCCAGACCGTCTGATGACCAACTTTGTTGTGGTTCTCTTGTTTACTTTATCTTCATTTGTTTTTTCCAACAAATATTCTTTCAACATTTTACTTTCTCGTTTTTATTTATTTGTTTGATGGGGTGTGTGTTGTGTGGGGGGGGGGGGGGTTCTACTATATTGTTGTCATTAAAAAGAGTAACTGAAGTGGCATTCTCAATATTAAAGCCTCTATTGGGAATTGTTTTGTGTCGCTGAATTGACAATAGGATAAAAGGTTGTGTATTCACTTTGTAGATGGCTATCTTATCGCGGAATGTACCCTTGCAAAGAATGCCAGGATCATTTTAAGGAAATTTGAAGTGAGTCATTGTGAATCCTACTTGATTCTACAAATTACATGGTCAAGTTCATATATTCTTTTGAACTTGTGTTTCTTTAATTTGGAAACTATATTAAAAGCCACATAACTTTTGGAAGCATGAGGTCATGAATTCTCATTATTTGGTTCTCGCAGAAGCTGTGTTATCAATTTAACTATTTTTGTTGTCATTTTGAAAAATAAGGAATATGTAATTAGAAGATCTCTGGTCTTCCACTACACTGTAAAGAAAATCAATAATGATAAGTTTATTGTTTTTGAAATATCACTTTGAATAGAATACAATTTGACATGCAAAATTAAAAAGTAAGTTAAAATTAGAATATAGCTTGCATTCATTGCTTGAAAGAAAATACTTTTTTTTACTAGAACTAATATTTTTTTTTTGTTAAAATAATAGAAAAAAATCAAGGAATGTTTTTTATTATCCGTCCAAGATTTTCTCAAGAGATATTGCAAATTGATTCTTTTTCTTTATGTGGGTCAAAGATTAACCACATTATCGACAATTGTGAAATGAAAAATAAAATTACTGAAGTGTGTGTGCTAGTACCAATGTAGCGAAGTCAGATGCCATTTTGTATTCTTTTATGTTTATAGTATATGTTATGTATTCGTGATCAGTTTGTACTCGTTTATATCCTTTAACTATTTCTTTTATTTGGCAGAGCAAATCCTGTGCAGGCTGGGTCACAAGAGGAGTTCTCCCAATGGCTATGTCATGTCCATAATGTGGTTAATCGAAGGTAACCAATATAAATCTGACTTTGCCTTAATGGGGACATTTTGTCATAACTCTCAATGAAATCAACACCAACCAACAAAAGAATATCCTCAATTAGAAAGCAAAAACAAGAAATACTTAGTTTATACTTGCAACAGGAGAAGTAGCAGACATGATCCAGAAAAACATGCAAAATATCTCACATAAACAAGGTAGAGGATAATAGGATGCATTTGTTCATTATGAACTAGGAGAAGAGGTAATATCGTCTATCTGTCTATAGGTGATATTGCACTTGTACTCGAAGTGTATGCCTTATATTTTGATTATCTGTAGGGGTGTACATGAACTTGAACCTTTGCTTTCTTGTTATTTTGTTTTACTTGTCCTTGTTATTATTAATAATATTTTTCTTGCAGCCTTGGCAAGGTGACTTTTCCTTGTCAGAGAGGTGAATGCACGGTGGGGCAAGTTAGATTGCAAGGACCCGTTCGTGCGACCTCGACATCACTCCAGAGATTGATATTAAATATTAATACTTGTGCATGTTTTCAGTCTGGGTAAGAGCTTATGTGGTGTATTGGAGGAACCGGTAGAATGAAAATTAAAATCTATACATTTTCTATTTTTGTCTTGACTAAGAATTTGAGAAATGCAAAACTGCTTTAAACAACTGCAAGCATGAGTGTGTGGCTGGTATAGGTGCCGAACTGATAAATTGAGAACCCAAATTCATACCATGGTTTATATTCCATCTTAAAATGTCGGAGCCATCAATCTAAGTCGTCCAATATGACAGATATCGAAATCATTAGGAAATAAATTTTTAAATTTGAAAAATTCTTTTTTACTATATTATTGTAAAAGAAAAGGTTATCATTATATGTCGCTAAAAATGCAAGATAATTGTCATTATCATGAGTTAAGTTTCTTATTATTCAATTTTATAATGATTTTCAGTATAATCTCATCGTTGAAATAAGGAGGACAAGTTTTTATCATATGCTAATGATTTTTTATAATTGTTGGTTTATTATTTCCCTTGTTAATATGCTACAAAATTTTAGAGGTGTCTCATATTCTGTATTCTATTTTATATAGCTAGAAAAATTAGAGAAAAAAAATATGAGAACGGACACTCAGTCATCATCACTACAAAGGATGCACGTGCCAGTAACATCTGACAACCTTCTGCGATGCAGCCTATCTTACCGATATTTATTATGCTTATGCCACTAATGAATGGCATATCCTTAATTTTCTGAGTCTTGTAAGATAGACAGATCCAAAGCAAAAAAAGAAAGAAATCTACAAGTCTGTTTGCTTAATACCCAACAAAAAGAAGCAATTGATTAAATTGATGGAAACCTTGGTAGTATGGGTTTGGACTCGGAGAGCAATTTTGGTCGAATGCCCATTGGACTCAAATTTGAGTCTAATGACTAATTAGTTCTTAGTTCATCTGATCCGTTTTAAGATCTGTGCATGCTAGATCTACACAAATATTAAAGCAGATGCTTACGGATTTTAATGCGAATTAGACGGATTGGAAAACCATTAGACTCAAATGTGAATCTGATGGGCTCGGACCCAAATTTCTCCCTTGGACTCCTTACAATCGCTTCTGTGAATTGAAATCAACTGGAAATTTGTTTAGTCTAGAATTACACGGACGAGCAACGGAGAGGAAATAGAATGAAAAGTTAATTTCCAATTGCCAGATTAATGACGACAAATGACACTCCAGGTAAAAAATAGTGAAAATCTTGATAATATAAGAGGTAAAATCCAATTTCAAGGATTTCTCATTTCATAGCATATGAAATTTGGTTGGGAGACTAAATTCTGGAACTCAAACCTGGATGAAATTAGGGGGGTCAGTGATACCGCTTTGACCACCTATACAATAAAATATTCATTCCAACACTTCTCAAAAACTTTCACGATGAGCATGAATAATGATAGAAGGCAAATGTCTATTCTAAAAATTATTACGCCTCGATATCATATCCTGTTTCAGCTAATAAAAAAAGTTCTTTTTTTTCCAGAAAATAAGCCTCTTCTTCTCACTCCAGCATAATTCCACAATATGGGAGGATAGACTCTTCCTAGTCCGTCAGATGTTTGGCCAGCGGGGTAGAAGATAAAGTAGGCTAAAATCTAATATTAGATTGGCCGATTATATTGCTTAGCGATACAACAGGTTTAATGTGATGATTTATTCATGCAAAATCATACTGTAATTCATAAATTCTAGATTTGTCATGATCCTAGTGAACTCTAATTTGAAATTTTAAGTTATATTGGTCCATAGTCATGATCTTTCAGAGAGACACAAACACCGTTGATCACTGGAAGTCTTTAGATTTCCAAGTAATCCCTCTCAAGTCCGATGGAGAGAGCAAGAGAGGCGGCAGCGGCAATACTTTGTTCTGCACAAGGAGAGATACCCAAATCGCAAGTTCTGTATTAAAAATCATCTTCTCTTACACTCAATATCAATCTCTATTTCAGATTTTTGGTAGAGAGAGAAATTAGAGAGAGAGAGCCGTATATGTTCTGTATATTTCAAAAGAGACCGATCAGATCCTATATCAATTTAATAGGCACCTTAAAGAGATATGAGCTGTATATGGTTGATTTGAATAGGCGCCTCTTCTCCCATTTTAATTAATCATTTAATTAATTAATCAATCAATCAATCAATTAATTAATTAATTAATATTGTTTCGATCTGTAGCCTATTATCTTATTAGATCCTTAGCGGGTCTTGATTCAGAACTTGTCTTATTGGGTATTTCCTTATTTATATAACATTGCTGTATTTAATTGTGTTCTCTAAGGACCAATAGCATAATTGTATTATTACCAAACTTTATATAATTTAGACCATCACTAAATCATAAAGTTATTAATACGCGTTCTACACATTAAAGGCCCCATTTCTCATGACACATATTGATCCCGATAAATAATACTTAATTTGATCACTTCATAACGGTCTAATAAGATATTTGACAATCTATTATTCATATATATTTATATCACATATAAGCCCATATATGTTGTAATTAATTAAAATTTTCCAACATAATGATCTCAGCGATCGATCGAGCGAGAAATAATCAACGACCAAAATTAGCTCCGGAAATTGATTAATTTAATCTGATTCCTTGACGGATCATTACTCTTAATCTGAACCATCAGTGGATCAAGAAATTACATAATCGATATAAAAAGTAAAAGATAGAAGATAAATAATAAAAAATAAAAAAATAGAAGGTGTAGACAGTAGATTGCATATAACTCGAGTACGTAGTATCCATAAATAATCAGAGGGAGCCGAACCGCAGTATCAACTCTTCCAGGCTTTACCGCCGCATTAGCACTTCGGCCCAGGTTTTTGTATAAATAATATAAAAGCCCGGCCCATTATAAGTAATTTCCAGTCTAGGGTTTTGTGTTAAGTATAAAAACCTCTCCTCCAGTTTTGCGCCGCCCGTCGCCTCGCCTCTAGTCTTTCGAGAAATACATTTCTAGTCGAAGGAGAGAGGAGAGCAGGAAAGAGAGATGGGACACTCTAACGTTTGGAACTCGCATCCGAAGAGCTACGGCCCTGGATCTCGCGCTTGGTATGTGGATTCTCTTTTCTATTTCTTTCAATTGTTAATTTGTTGCATCGTAACCAGAAAGTGCAGAGACCTTGGTATTAGCGAAGATAAATAGAATCGTTTTTGTAATCTGCGATTGGTTCGTCGTTGTTGCGAATTCAATTTAATAGTTTTGTTTGCTGATTTAATCATCCGTATGAGATAGATCGGTTGTATGCTCGATTAAATCCAATAGTTTTTGTTTATTGATCCATCAGCTGTATAGGGTTGATCGTCGTGGTTATGAATGGTTTTAGTTTATTTATCCGATCAACCTGGTTCCTATGCGGTAATTAATCAAGACAATTTTTTTATGTCCCTAGTTACATGGGAAATGTATTAAGTGATGCATATCCAATTTAGACTTCATATTATGATAATTTATGGCTAAATGGATGTTAATGTGCATATATTCATTTAGTTTCATGTGCATATATTCCTATCTGTATTAGTTTGTAGTTTTTTGTATTTTGCGTTTGTGATCATATATATGTATCTGTATGTAATTCTGTTTGTTGTATTTTTCATCTAGTTACATCAAAGAAAATTATGTAATCTGTTTTCATTTGCAAGAAGCATGTCAAAAGAATAGCTCTGGTTATCAGCTAGTAAAGAGTAGGCTAAGGTGTCAGAATTTTCCTAATAAAACTACACAAGTATGTGTTTCTCCCGAGTTGTATAAGATGATAATCTGTTATGTTGGCATTACTATTCAACTGGTGTTATTAGAATATATGATTCTTTTTTAGCTCTATATACGTATTGAGAATGTTGGAATCTACAAATAATAGCTTGTTTTAGAGAATGATTCAATCATCATACGCTGTAATAATGTATTTCTCCATTTTTGATATTATTTTATCTGTGTAGCCGTGTGTGTGGAAACCCACATGCCATAATCAGGAAGTATGGGCTGATGTGCTGCCGCCAGTGCTTCCGTAGCAACGCCAAGCAGATTGGCTTCATCAAGGTACTATATATTTTATTAATGATATTATTTTCTTCTGATGAAGTAAAATGTGAATACACGATGGTGATGCATGTTTATTGTGGGAAGGTAAATTGGTTTGTTGTTTGTCGGAACCCGTGACCTACAAACATTGTTGGGTATTTGACCTTAGTATCTCTTTGAAATCTCCTGTCTTCTTTGGGAGTGTCACTTTGTTTTATTATTCCTCTTGTGGTGATTGTTTATTTTGGATCACTGTCCAGCAATAACTGTGCATTTTTTGGTTCTTGAATGTCTTTTAACTCTGTGTTTGTTTACATCTGCAGTACCGCTAAATCAGATGGGAATAGTGTTGGAACTTAAGGAGCAAGGAAACTGACGCATGTTGTGATTTATGCAAAATTCAACACTATGTTTCCTGTCTCTTAGAATTTCAGCACATCTTGTTTTTGCTACTGAAGAATTATGTGATTTTTTTTTTGTGCCAGTTGAACCTTGTAGTCAATCTTAATGCCACTCCTTTTTGATCAAATTACTTGAAAATAACTAAATTCAGGGTGTTCTTTTTTCTGGTATGGAATGCTATAGTGATGCAGGTCTTAGTTTGTTGATCATTATCATGGAACTGATTTTTACTAAAAAAAAAACCTTTTGCCGGTTGGGTTTGTTCTTTGCTATTGTGCTTGCTCTATATTGCGTCTGTAGATGACATTAAGCATCAGGTGTGCATTTTACTGAATCTTATTACTCTTGGTGTTGTTTACCGTTTGTCATCTGTTTGGAATGGAGACTGATTCATCTGCAAACATTTAGATTTTATTTGCACATCAATGCTGCTTGAATGTCTATGTTGTTGCCGTTGATGTGGAGGAGTTATATTTTGTTGCATACTAAAGTTGGAAAATTTTGAATCGTGTTATGTTAGTTCCTTTATTCGTGTTTAAATAAGGCGTTGTTCATTTTATTTTATTTTAGTAATTAGTAACCTGCGATAGATTTATTGAACAGAGATGGTTCATAGAAATAAATATTTTAATGATATACTTTGGTCTTCTATAAGATTTGATTGAAGTTGCACCATTGCCATTTCTCACGTACTTGGGGAACACACCCGATAGCGAAAGAAATTCCTTTCTCTCAGTTTGGATGCAAGAAAATTGAATTTTTAAATTGATAGTGACTAAAGCTTTCAAAATGCATATTCTTGTTCGTCAATCCTCATTCGTCGTTGAGAATTAAAACTTCAGAACAAAGATTAACAAGGGATTATACAACATTCCGTATTTATTATTTTTTATATAAACAATAGGATGATAATTATATAAATTTTTAATACATTTGATGATATTATTCACACTGCAGTTCACATTAGTATATTTACCTTATGAATTATCCTTTTAAGATAAATATTGGGATTGTTATTCTAGTCTTATTTGTTCAGCATTTTACATGGTGAGATCCAGCGATGGAGTCTATTGACGGATCGATGAGGTCCAAGATTAGATTTAT
>JAJGRX010000819.1:0-42711 GCA_025461125.1 Carex kokanica | reverse complement strand
TTCTCTAGCACAACATGAGCATATTGTTCTAAACGGCTGCTCGATTACTTGGTTGTGCTGCCACTGGTGTTGGCATTTTAGTTGTTTTTCAGGCAATCTTATCCGGGGCCTATATCCCGAATTTTCTTCTCCGAGCATGAACAGAGAGTTGATTTGTAGGGTTTGCACCCCTTGCTGTAACTCGAGCTCCCCTTCTTCTCCTTCGGAGATGCTAAAAATAGCATCACTTTGGTTTTCGCCTTCTTGGACTGATATGATATCACAATCATTTGGTATGTCTAATCCTTCGAAGCCTCAATTCAAAACCCTGTCCAACGCAATGACAGAACAAGCATTCATGTCTACCGGCTCTTCGGCAATATCCCCATATCAACCACCACCTGACCAATCAATGCATATGCCTAGCTATCCTCCTGCAAGGGCAGCAAATGAGGCAAGACAAGCCCCAACCTTTGATAGTAGGGTGCCCAGAACAGGGCATTTTCGGGGAGGCCATAATAACGAAATGTGGACCTTGCCATCAGCTCAGCAACAGCAGGGTGCCATGTTCGTAATCCCGGAACCCGGAACCCGGAACCCGGAACCCGGAACCCGGAACCCGGAACCCGGAACCCGGAACCCGGAACCCGGAACCCGGAACCCGGAACCCGAAACCCGAAACCCTAAACCCGAAACCCGATACCCGAAACCCGATACCCGAAACCCGAAACCCGAAACCCGAAACCCGAAACCCGAAACCCGAAACCCGAAACCCGAAACCCGAAACCCCAAACCCCAAACCCGAAACCCGAAACCCCAAACCCCAAACCCGAAACCCGAAACCCGAAACCCGAAACCCCAAACCCGAAACCCGAAACCCCAAACCCCAAACCCCAAACCCCAAACCCGAAACCCCAAACCCCAAACCCCAAACCCCAAACCCTAAACTAGAACTTTTAAAAGACAACCAGTACATGATGAATGAAAACAACAAGGGGATGAAAAATAACTTATAGAAGATAAAAGACAACTAGAAAAAAATGAAAAACAACAAGTACAAGATGAAGTACAACTTGAAGAAGGCAAGAAGGAGATTAAAAACTACTAGTGGTAGATGAAAGACAACTAGAAGATGATGAAAGACAACTAGTAGAACATAAAAGACAACTTGTACAAAATGAAAGACAACAACAAGAAGATGAAAGACAACCAAGAGAACATGAAAGACAACTAGTACCAGATGAAATACAACAAATAATAGATGAACAACAACCAACAAAACATGATTGACAACTAGTCGAACATGAAAGACAAGTAGTTCAAGATGAAAGACAACAAAGATGCAAAAAAAACTAGTTTAATTTGAAAGACAACCAGTACAAGATAAAACACAACTAGAAGAAGAAGAAAAACAACTTGTAGAAGACAAAAGACTACTAGAGGAAAATTAAAAACAACTAGAAGAGGATGAAAGACAACCAGTCTCAGATGAAACACAACTAGTAGAAGATGAAGGAAAATCAATAGAACATGGAAGACAACTAGAAGAAGATGAAAACCAACTAGTAGAAAGTGAAAAACAACTAGAAGAAGATGAAAGACAACCAGTGTAAGATGAAACACGACTAGAAGATAAAAGAGAACAAGAAGGAGATTAAAAACAACTAGTGGAAGATGAAAGACAACTAGAAGATGATAAAGACACCTAGTAGAACATGAAAGACAACTTGTAAAAGATGAAAGACAACAACAACAAGATGAAAAACAACCAATAGAACATTAAAGCCAACAAGTACAAGATGAAATACAAAAAAAGTAGATGAAAAACAACCTACAAAATATGAAAGACAACTTGTACAAGATGAAAGACAACAACAACAACATTAAAAACAACTAATAGAACATGAAAAGACAACCAGTACAAGATAAAATACAACAAATAGTAGATGAAAAACAACCAACAAAACATGAATGATAACTAGTCGAACATGAAAGACAAGTAGTACAAGATGAAAGACAACAAAGATGCAAAACAACTAGTTAAATTTGGAAGACAACCAGTACAAGATGAAAGATAGCTAGAAATATATTAAAAACAACTTGTAGAAAATGAAAGACTACTAGAAGAAAATTAAAAAAAATTAGTAAAAGATGAAAGACAACTAGTCTTAGATGAAGCACAACTAAAGAAGATGAAAACCAACTAGTAGAAGGAGAAAGACAACTAGAAGAAGGTGAAAGACTACCAGTGTAAGATGAAACTCAACTAGAAGAAGATAAAAAATAACTAGAAGAAATTTAATACAACCAGTTGTAGATGAAAAACAACCAGTACATCATGAATGCAACCAATACATGATGAAAGAAAACTAGAAAGAAAGATGAAAAACAACTAGTACAGAATGAAAGACAACCAAAACAACATAAAAAACAACATGCACAAGATGAAAAACAACTATTACAAGAAGAAACACAACTAGAATAAATTGAAAGACAACAAGAAGAAGATGAAATACAACAGGAAGAACATGAAAGACAACGAAAACAAGATTCAAAACAACACGCACTAGGTGAAGAACAACATTACAAGAAGAAACACAACTAGAAGATTGTGAAATACAATAAGAAGAAGATGAAATACTACTAGTAGAACATGAAAGACAACTAGTACAGCATGAAAGTAAACTAGAAGAAGATAAAACACAATTAGCAGAAGATGAAAGACAACTAGGAGAAGACAAAATACAACGAGAAGAAGATGAAAAACAACCAGTTGTAGATGAAATAGAACCAGTAGAACATGAAACACAACCAGTACATGATGGATGAAAACAAGAAGAGGATCAATAACAACAAGTAGAAAATGAAATATAACTAGAAGAAAATGAAAAACAACAAGTACATGACAAAAAACAACTAGTACAACATTAAACTAAACTAGAAGAAGATGAAACACAAATAGCAGAAGATGAAATACAACTAGGAGAAGATGAAATACAACGCGAAGAAAATGAAAAACAACCAGTTGCAGATGAAATACAACTAGTAGAACATGAAACATAACCAGTACATGATGAATGAAAACAAGAAGAGGATGAAGAACAACTAGTAGAAGATGAAATACAACAAGAAGAAAATAAAAAACAACAAGTACAAGACTAAAAACAACTAGTCCAAGATGAAATACAACTTGAAAAAGATAAAAGAGAACAAGAAGGAGATTAAAAACATCTAGTGGAAGATGAAAGACAACTATAAGATGATAAAAAACACCTAGTAGAACATGAAAGATAACTTGTAAAAGATGAAAGACAACAACAACAAGATTAAAAACAACCACTAGAACATGAAAGACAACAATTACAAGATGAAATACAACAAATAGTAGATGAAAAACAACCAACAAAACATGAAAGACAACTTGTACAAGATGAAAGACAACAAGAAGAAGATAAAAGACAACGAAGAGAACATGAAAGATAACTAGTACTAGATGAATACAACAACTAGTAGATGAAAAACAACCCACAAAACAAGAATGACAACTAGTCGTACATGAATGACTAGTAGTACAAGATGAAAGACAACAAAGATGCAAAACAAGTAGTTAAATTTGAAAGACAACCAGTACAAGATGAAGGATAGCCAGTACAAGATGAAAGACAATAGAAGAAGATTAAAAATAACTTGTAGAAGATGAAAGACTACTAGAAGAAAATTAAAAACAACGAGTAGAAGATGAAAGACAACTAGAAGAAGATGAAAGACAACCAGTCTCAGATGAAACACAACTAGTAGAGGATGAAAGAAAAATCAATAGAACATGAAAGACAACTACATGTTGATGAAAACCAAGTAGTAGAAAGTGAAAGACAACTAGAAGAAGTTGAAAAACAACCAGTGTAAGATGAACTCAACTAGAAGAAGATGAAAAATAACTAGAAGAAATGAAATACAACCAGCTGTAGATGAAAAACAACCAGTAGAGGATGAAAGACAACCAAAACAAGATGAAAAATAACATGCACAAGTTGAAAAACAACTATTGCAAAAAGAAACTCAGTTAGAAGAATTTGAAAGACAACAAGAATAAGATGAAATACAACTAGTAGAACATGAAAGACAACCCGTACAAAATGAAAGTAAACTAGAAGAAGATGAAACACAAATAGAAGAAGATGAAAGGCAACTAGGGGAATATGAAATACAACGAGAATAAGATGAAAAACAACTAGTTGTATATGAAATACAACCAGTAGAACAATGAAACACAACTAGTAGAACATGAAACACAACCAGTACATGATGGATCAAAACAAGAAGAGGATGAAGAACAACTAGTAAAAGATGAAATATAACTAGTAAAACAACAAGTACAAGACTAAAAGCAACTTGTACAAGATGAAATACAATTTGAAGAAGATAAAAGACAACAAGAGAGATATTAAAAACAACAAGTGGAAGATGAAAGACAACTAAAAGATGATAAAAGACAACTATTAGAACAAGAAAGACAACTGGTAAAAGATGAAAGACAACAACAAAAGATTAAAAACAACCAATAGAACATGAAAGACAACCAGTACAAGATGAAATATAGCAAATAGTAGATGAAAAACAACCAACAAAACTTGAAAGACAACTAGTAGAACATGAAAGACAACTTGTACAAGATGAAAGACTACAACAAGAAGATGAAAGACAACTAGTACAAGATGAATACAACAAAATGTAGATGAAAAACAACCAAATCATGAATGACAACTAGTCGAACATGAAAGACAACTTGTACAAGATGAAAGACAACAAAGCTGCAAAACATCTATTTTAATTTGAAAGACAACCAGTACAAGATAAAAAACCATCAGTACAAGATGAAAGACAACCAGAAAAAGATGAAAAACAACTTGTAGAAGATGAAAGACTACTAGAAGAAAATGAAAGACAACTAGAAGAAGATTAAAGACAACCAGTCTCAGATGAAACACAACTAGTAGAAGATGAAAGAAAATCAATAGAACATGAAAAACAACTAGAAAAAGATGAAAACCAACTAGTAGAAGGTGAAAGACAACTAGAAGAAGATGAAAGACAACCAGTGTAAAATTAAACTCAACTAGAAGAAGATGAAATACAACTAGAAGAAATGAAATACAACTAGTTGTAGATGAAAAACAATCAGTAGAACATGAATGCAACCAGTACATGATGAAAGAAAACTAGAAAGAAAGATGAAAAACAACTAGTACATGATGAAAGACAACCAAAACAAGATGAAAAACAACTACTACAAGAAGAAACACAACTAAAAGAATATAAAAAACAACAACAAGAAGATGAAATATAACTAGTAGAACATCAAAGATAACTAGTACAACATGAAAGTAAACAAGAAGAAGATGAAACACAAATAGCAGAAGATGAAAGACAACTACGAGAAGATGAAATACAACAAGAAGAAGATGAAAAACAACTAGTAGAACAAGAAACACAAGTAGTACTTGATGGATGAAAGCAAGAAGAGGATGAAGAACAACTAGTAGAAGATGAAATACAAAACTAGATGAAAATGAAAAACAACAAGTACAAGACTAAAAACAACTATATCAAGATGAAAGACAACTTGAAGAAGATAAAAGAGAACAAGAAGGAGATTAAAAACAACTAGTGAAAGATGAAAGACAACTAGAAGATGATAAAAGACAACTAGTAGAACATGAAAAACAACTTGTATAAGATGAAAGACAACAACAACAAGATTAAAAAAAACTAATAGAACATGAAAGACAACCAGTACAAGACTAATTGTCTTTCATTTTGACATAGTTATTTTTAGTCTTGTACTTGTTGTTTTTCATTTTCTTCTAGTTGTATTTCATCCTCTACTAGTTGTTCTTCATCCTCTTCTGGTATCCATCATGTACTGGTTGTGTTTCATGTTCTACTGGTTGTTTTTCCTCTTCTTCGCATTGTATTTCATATTCTCCTAGTTGTATTTCATCTTATGCTATTTGTGTTTCATCTTCTGCTAGTTTACTTTCATGTTGTACTAATTGTCTTTCATGTTCTACTGGCTTTATTTCATCTTCTTCTTGTTGTCTTTCATATTCTTCTATTTTTGTTTCTCCTTGTAATAGTTCTTTTTCATCTTGTGCGTGTTGTTTTTCATCTTGTTTTGGTTGTTTTTCATCTTTCTTTCTAGTTTTCTTTCATCAGGTACTGGTTGCATTCATGTTCTGCTGGTTGTTTTTGATCTAAAACTGGTTATATTTCATTTATTCTAGTTGTATTTTATCTTCATCTAGTTGCTTTTCATCTTCTACTAGTTGAGTTTCATCTTACACTTCTTGTCTTTCTACTTCTTCTTCTAGTTGTCATTCACCTTCTACTAGTTGGTTTTCATCTCCTTCTAGTTGTCTTTCATGTTGTATTGAATTTCTTTCATCTTCTATTAGTGTTTCATCTGAGACTGGTTGTCTTTCATCTTCTTCTAGTTGTATTTCATTTTCTACAAGTTGTTTTTAATTTTCTTCTAGTAGTCTTTCATCTTCTACAAGTTATTTTGCATCTACTTCTAGTTGTCTTTCATCTTGTACTGGTTGTCTTTCAAATTAAGCTAATTGTTTTCCATCTTTGTTGTCTTTCATCTTCTACTACTTGCCTTTCATGTTTGACTAGTTGTCATTCATGTTTGACTAGTTGTCATTCATGTTTGGTTGGTTGTTTTTCATCTACTATTTGTTTTACTTCATCTTGCACTGGTTGTCTTTCATGTTCTCTTGGTTGTCTTTTATCTTCATGTTTTCTTTCATGTTGTCCAAGTTGTCTTTCATGTTCTACTAGTTGTCTTTTATCATCTTCTAGTTGTCTTCCATCTTCTACTAGTTGTTTTTAATCTCCTTCTTGTTCTCTTTTATCTTTTTCAAGTTGTATTTCATCTTGTACTAGTTGTTTTTAGTCTTGTACTGGATGTTTTTTATGTTGTGCTAGTTGTCTTTCAAATTAAAATAGTTGTTTTGCGTCTTTGTTGTCTTTCATCTTGTACTACTTATCTTTCATGTTCGACTAGATGTCATTCATGTTTTGTTGGTTGTATTTCATCTACTATTTCTTGTATTCATCTTGTACTAGTTGTCTTTCATGTTCTCTTGGTTGTCTTTCATCTTCTTGTTGTTGTCTTTCATCTGGGACAAGTTGTCTTTCATGTTCTACTAGTTGTTTTTCATCTACTATTTGTTGTATTTCATCTTGTACTGGTTGTTTTTCATGTCCTAGTGGTTGTTTTTAATCTTGTTGTTGATGTCTTTCATGTTGTACTAGTTGTCTTTGATCATCTTCTAGATGTCTTTCAAATTATACTAGTTGTTTTTAATCTCCTTCTTGTTCTCTTGTATCTTTTTCAAGTTGTATTTCATCTTGTACTAGTTGTTTTTAGTCTTGTACTTGTAGTTTTTCATTTTCTTCTTTTTGTATTTCATCTTCTACTAGTTTTTCTTCATCCTCTTCTTGTTTTCATTAATCTTGTACTGGTTGTGTTTCATGTTCTACTGGTTGTTTTTCATCTTCTTCTCATTGTATTTCATCTTCTCGTAGCTGTCTTTCATCTTCTGCTATTTGTGTTCCATCTTCTTCTTGTTTACTTTCATGTTGTACTAGTTCTCTTTGATATTCTACTAGTGGTATTTCATCTTCTTCTTGTTGTCTTTTCATATTCTTCTAGTTGCGTTTCTTCTTGTAGTAGTTGTTTTTCATCTTGTGTGTGTTGTTTTTCATCTTGTACTAGTTATTTTTCATCTTTCTTTCTAGTTTTCTTTAATCATGTACTGGTTTTTTTCATCCTCTACTAGTTGTTTTTCATCTACAACTGGTTGTATTTCATTTCTTCTAGTTGTATTTCATCTTCTTCTAGTTGTTTTTCATCTTCTTCTAGTTGAGTTTAATCTTACACTGGTTGTCTTTCATTTTCTTCTAGTTGTCTTTCACCTTCTACTAGTTGGTTTTCATCTTTTTCTAGTTGTCTTTCATGTTCTATTGATTTTCTTTCATCTTCTACTAGTTGTGTTTTATCTGAGACTGGTTGTTTTTCATCTTCTTCAAGTTGTCTTTCATCTTCTACTAGTTGTTTTTAATTTTATTCTAGTAGTCTTTCATCTTCTACAAGTTGTTTTTCATTTTCTTCTAGTTGTTTTTTGTCTTGTACTGACTGTCTTTCATCTTGTATTGGTTGTCTTTCAAATTAAAATAGTTGTTTTGCATCTTTGTTGTCTTTCATCTTGTACTACTCTTTTATGTTCGACTAGTTGTCATTCATGTTTTGTTGGTTGTTTTCATCTACTATTTGTTGTATTCATCTTGTACTAGTTGTCTTTCATCTTCTTTTTGTAGTCTTTCATCTTGTACAAGTTGTCTTTCATGTTCTACTAGTTGTCTTTCATGTTTTGTGGTTGTTTTTCATCTACTATTTGCTGTATTTCATCTTGTACTTGTTGTCTTTCATGTTCCATTGGTTGTTTTTAATCTTGTTGTTGTTGTCTTTCATCTTTTACAAGTTGTCTTTCATGTTCTACTAGTTCTCTTTTATCATCTTCTAGTTGTCTTTCATCTTCCACTAGTTGTTTTTAATCTCCCTCTTGTTCTCTTTTATCTTCTTCAAGTTTTATTTCATCTTGTACTAGTTGTTTTTAGTCTTGTACTTGTTGTTTTACTAGTTGTATTTCATCTTTTACTAGTTGTTCTTCATCCTCTTCTTGTTTTCATCCATCATGTACTAGTTGTGTTTCATGTTCTACTGGTTGTATTTCATATACAACTGGTTGTTTTTCATCTTCTTCTCGTTGTATTTCATCTTCTCCTAGTTGCCTTTCATCTTCTTCTATTTGTGTTTCATCTTCTTCTAGTTTACTTTCATTTTGTACTGGTTCTCTTTCATGTTCTACTAGTTGTATTCATCTTCTTCTTTATGTCTTTCAAATTCTTCTAGTTGTGTTTTTTTCTTGTAATAGTTGTTTTTCATCTTTTGCGTGTTGGTTTTCATCTTGTTTTGGTTGTCTTTCATCCTCTACTGGTTGTTTTTCATCTATAACTGGTTGTATTTCATTTCTTCTAGTTGTATTCTTGCACTAGTTGTTTTTCATCTTTTTCTTGTTGAGTTTCATCTTACAATGATTGTCTTTCATCTTCTTCTAGTTGTCTTTCACCTTCTACTTTGGTTTTCATCTTCTTGTAGTTGTCTTTCATGTTCTATTGATTTTTCTTTTATCCTCTACTAGTTGTGTTTCATCTGAGACTGGTTGTCTTTGATCTTCTACTAGTTGTTTTTAATTTTCTTCTAGTAGTATTTCATCTTCAGAAGTTATTTTTAATCTTCTTCTACTTGTCTTTTCATCTTGTACTGGCTGTCTTTCAAATTTAACTACTTGTTTTGCATCATTGTTGTCTTTCATCTTGTACAACTTGTCATTCATGTCCGACTAGTTGTCATTCATGTTTTGTTGGTTGTTTTTCATCTACTAGTTGTATTCATCTTGTACTTGTTGTCCTTCATGTTCTCTTGGTTGTCTTTTATCTTCTTGTTGTTGTCTTTAATCTTGTACATGTTGTCTCTCATGTTCTACTAGTTGTCTTCTATGTTTTGTTGATTGTTTTTCATCTATTATTTGTTGTATTTCATTTTGTACTTGTTGTCTTGAATGTTCTATTGGTTGTTCTTAATCTTGTTGTTGTAGTCTTTCATCTTTTACAAGTTGTCTTTCATTTTCTACAAGTTGTCTTTTATCATCTTCTAGTATTCTTTTATCTTCCACTAGTTGTTTTTAATCTCCTTCTTGTTCTCTTTTATCTTCTTCAAGTTGTATTTCATCTTGTACTAGTTGTTTTAGTAATGTACTTGTTGTTTTTCATTTTCTTCTTGTTGTATTTCATCTTCTACTAGTTGTTCTTCATCCTCTTCTTGTTTTCATCCATCATGTACTGGTTGTGTTTCATGTTCTACTGGTCTATTTCATCTACAACTGGTTGTTTTTCATCTTTTTCTCGTTGTATTTCGTCTTCTCCTAATTGCCTTTCATCTTCTGCTAATTGTGTTTCATCTTCTTCTAGTTTACTTTCATGTTGTACTAATTGTCTTTCATGTTCTACTAGTTGTATTTCATCTTATTCTTATTGTATTTCACATTCTTCTAGTGTGTTTCTTGTTGTAATCATGTTTTTCATCTTGTGTGTGTTGTTTTTAATCTTGTTTTGGTTGTCTTTCATCCTGTACTAGTATTTCATCTTGTACTAGTTGTTTTGCATCTTTGTTGCCTTTCCTCTTCTACTAGTCTTTCATGTTCGACTAGTTGTCATTCATGTTTTGTTGGTTGTTTTTCATCTACTATGTGTTGCATTTCATCTTGTACTAGTTGTCTTTCATGTTATCTTAGTTGTCTTTCATCTTCGTGTTGTTGTCTTTCATCTTGTACAAGTTCTCTTTCATGTTCTAATAGTTGTCTTTCATGTTCTATTGGTTGTTTTTAATCTTTTTGTTGTTGTCTTTCATCTTTTACAAGTTGTCTTTCATGTTCTACTAGTTTTCTTTTATCAAATTCTAGTTGTCTGTCATCTTCCACTAGTTGTTTTTAATCTCCTTCTTGTTCTTTTTTTATATTCTTCTCGTTGTATTTCATTTTCTCCTAGTTGTCTTTCATCATCTTCTTCTGGTTTACGTTCATGTTGTACTAGTTGTTTTTCATGTTCTACTGGTTGTATTTCATCTTCTTCTTGTTGTCTTTCAAATTCTTCTAGTTGTGTTTCTTATGGCAATAGTTGTTTTCCATCCTTTGGTTGTTGTTTTTCGTCTTGTTTTGGTTGTCTTTCATCCTGTACTAGTTGTTTTTCATCTTTCTTTCTAGTTTTCTTTCATATTCATGTTCTACTGGTTGTTTTTCATCTACAACTGGTTGTATTTCATTTCTTCTAGTTGTATTTCATCTTCTTCTAGTTGTTTTTCATCTTCTTCTAGTTGAGTTTCATCTTACACTGGTTGTCTTTCATCTTCTTCTAGTTGTCTTTCAACTTCTACTAGTTGGTTTTCATCTTCTTCTAGTTGTCTTTCATGTTCTATTGATTTTCTTAAATCTTCTACTAGTTGTGTTTCATCTGAGACTGGTTGTCTTTCTTCTTCTTCTAGTTGTCTTTCATCTTCTACTAGTTTTCTTTCATTTTCTTCTAGCAGTCTTTTATCTTCTACAAGTTTTTAATCTTCTTCGAGCTGTCTTTCATCTTGTACTGGTTGTCTTTCAAATTAAACTAGTTGTTTTGCATCTATGTTGTCTTTCATCTTGTATTACTTGTCTTTCATGTTCGACTAGCTGTCATTCATGTTTTGTTGGTTGTTTTTCATCTACTATTTGTTGTATTCATCTTATACTAGTTGTCATTCATGTTGTCTTGGTTGTCTTTAATCTTCTTGTTGTTGTTTTTCATCTTGTAGAAGTTGCCTTTTTTGTTCTGTTAGTTGTCTTTCATATTTTGTTGGTTGTTTTCCATCTACTATTTGCTGTATTTCATCTTGTACTGGTTGTCTTTCATGTTCTATTGGTTGTTTCTAATCTTGTTATTGTTGTCTTTCATTTGTACAAGTTATCTTTCACGTTCTACTTGTTGTCTTTTGTCATCTTCTAGTTATCTTTCGTCTTCCACTAGTTGTTTTTAATCTCCTTCTTGTTCTCTTTTATCTTCTTCAAGTTGTATTTCATCTTGTACTAGTTGTTTTTAGTCTTGTACATGTTGTTTTTCATTTTATATTAGTTGTTCTTCATCCTCTTCTTGTTTTCGTCCATCATGTACTGGTTGTGTTTCGTGTACTACTGGTTGTATTTCATCTACAACTGGTTGTTTTCATCTTCTTCTTCTTGTATTTCATCTTGTCCTAGGTGTCTGTCATCTTCTTCTATTTGTGTTTGATCTTCTCCTAGTTTACTTTATGTTGTACTCTTTCATGTTTCACTGGTTGAATTTCATCTTCTTCTGTTGTCTTTCAAATTCTTCTAGTTGTGTTTCTTCTTGTAATAGTTGTTTTTCATCTTGTCCGTGTTGTTTTTCATCTTGTTTTGGTTGTCTTTCATCCTGTACTAGTTGTTTTTCATCTTTCTTTCTAGTTTTCTTTCATATTCATGTTCTACTGGTTGTTTTTCATCTACAACTGGTTGTATTTCATTTCTTCTAGTTGAGTTTCATCTTACACTGGTTGTCTTTCATCTTCTTGTAGTTGTCTTTCACCTTCTACTAGTTGGTTTTCATCTTCTTGTAGTTGTCTTTCATGTTCTATTGATTTTCTTTCATCTTCTACTAGTTGTGTTTCATCTGAGACTGGTTGTCTTTCATATTCTTCTAGTTGTCTTTCATCTTCTACTAGTTATTTTTAATTTTCTTCTAGTAGTCTTTCATCTTCTACAAGTTATTTTTAATCTTCTTCTAGTTGTCTTTCATCTTGTACTAGCTGTCTTTCATCTTGTACTGGTTGTCTTTCAAATTTAACTAGTTGTTTTGCATCTTTGTTGTCTTTCATCTTGTACTACTTGTTTTTCATGTTCGACTAGTTGTCATTCATGTTTTGTTGGTTGTTTTTCATCTACTATTTGTTGTATTTTATCTTGTACTAATTGTCTTTCATGTTCTCTTGGTTGTCTTTTATCTTCTTGTTGTTGTCTTTCATCTGGTACAAGTTGTCTTTTATGTTCTACTAGTTGTCTTTCATGTTTTGTTGGTTATTTTTCATCTACTATTTATTGTATTTCATCTTGTACTTGTTGTCTTTCATGTTCTATTGGTTGTCTTTCATGTGTCTTTCATCTTTTACAAGTTGTCTTTGATGTTCTACTATGCGTCTTTTATCATCTTCTAGTTGTCTTTCATCTTCCACTAGTTGTTTTTAATCTCCTTCTTGTTCTCTTTTATCTTGTAGTTGAGTTTCATCTTACACTGGTTGTCTTTCATCTTCTTCTTGTTGTTTTTTTTTTTTTTGATGGTTAACGGCAATTGCAGGCAACATTTGTATTGATAAAATTTTTTTACAAGTTCCTAAAATAATTGTAAAGTTTTATACATTGCCATCTCTTAACTGACCAACCTTAATAAATAAACCTCCATAGCCCAATATACAATTTATTTAAGCAAAAAAGGTTCCATTTATGGATGTCAGTCCCCACCTCGCTGATTAGGATGGCTGTGGTTTTTGTGGCCCTCGAGAAAGTACGTCTGTTTCTTTCTTTCCACAGCCCCCAGGCTCCCGCTGCCGAAACTATATCCCACAATTTCCTCACTGTTGGCCCTACAATCTACCCTTAAGCCATGCATCGCAGATGTTGTTTGCTCTTGACCTATGCATATTCAAACGTGAGTATAACCCCCTCCAAAATGCTCTTGCATAGCCACAATCTCACAAGATATGGTCCCGGGTTTCTAGCTCTGTGCTGCCGCAAAACTGACACCCAGTATCTACCGGGCAAGCTCGCATGTGCAAAATTTGCTGCGTTAGTAGCTTGTTATCCATTAATAGCCATATAAAGATTTTTACCTTCATCAGTATTTTTAGTTTCCAGAGGCAATGGTGGTATTCGATTTCTACCCGTGTGTCATGTATCAGTCGGTAGGCTGATGAGCAAGAGAATCTGCCATTGGCGTTCCATCTCCATGTTAGTTCTCCGTTGACTGGTTTGACAGAGCATGTGTACAGTGGTAATAGTAATGCCAATTCTCTGAGGAAGAAGCTAGTTGGTGGGTTTGCTTGCCATGTGATTGGGGATGTCACACGATAAAGCATTTTTATGGTCTCTGCCCACTGACTCTCTGATTTATTCTGGAACCACCATAGCCATTTGACCAAGAGCGCATCATTCTGTTGTTCAAGGTCTAAGATTCCCAATCCACCATTCTTCTGTAACGCACATTTTTTATTCCAATTTACCAAACAGTTTATACCCTTACATGTCTGCGTTCCCTTCCATAAGAATGATCTCCTCATACGGTCAATTTACTTAATGACTCCCCTCGGTAGTTTCAACGCCTGCATGAAGTGTAATGATCTCCTCGTACGGTCAATTTTCTTGTTGTTTTTCACCTTCTACTAGTTGATTTTCATTTTTTTTTCTGATTGTCTTTCATGTTCTGTTGATTTTCTTTCATCCGAGACTGGTTGTCTTTCATCCTCTTCTAGTTGTTTTTAATTTTCCTCTTGTAGTCTTCTTCTCTTACAAGTTGTTTTTCATCTTTTTCTAGTTGTATTTTATCTTGTATTGGTTGTCTTTAAAGTAGTTGTTTTGCATCTTTGTTGTCTTTAATCTTGAACTACTTGTCTTTCATTTTCGACTAGTTGTCAATCATGTTTTGTTGGTTGTTGTTCATCTACTATTTGTTGTATTTCATCTTGTACTAGTTGTCTTTCATGTTCTCTTGGTTGTCTTTCATCTTCTTCTTGTTGTCTTTCATCTTGTACAAGTTGTCTTTCATGTTCTACTAATTGTCATGCATCATTTTCTAGTTGTCTTTCATCTACCACTATTGTTTTTAATCTCTTTCTTGTTCTCTTTCATCTTCTTCAAGTTGTACTTCATCTTGTACGTGTTTTTTAATCTTGTACTTGTTGTTTTTCATTTTCTTCTAGTTGTCTTTCATCTTATATAAGTTATTTTTCATCCCCTTCTTGTTGTTATTCATCATGTACTGGTTTTGTTTCAAGTTCTTGTGGTTGTCTTTCATCTACAACTGGTTGTATTTTATCTTCTCCTCATTGTATTTCCGCTTCTTCTAGTTGTGTTTCATCTTCTGCTAGTTGTGTTTTATCTTCCTCTTGTTTTGGTTGGCTTTCATCCTGTACTAGTTGTTTTTCATCTTTTTTTCTAGTTTTCTTTCGTCATGTACTGGTTGCTTTCATGTTCTACTGGTTGTTTTTCGTCTACAGCTAGTTGTATTTAATTTCTTCTAGTTGAGTTTCATTTTGCACTGGTTGTATTTCATCTTCTTCTAGTTGTCTTTCACCTTCTACATGTTGGTTTTCATCTTCTTCTAGTTGTATTTCATGTTCCATTGATTTTCTTTCATCTTCTACGAGTTGTGTTTCATCTGAGACTGGTTGTCTTTCATCTTCTTCTAGTTGTCTTTCATCTTCTTCTATTAGTCTTTCGTCTAGTTGTCTTTCATCTTGTACTACTTTTTTGTGTTCGACTAGTTGTCTTTCATATTTTGTTGGTTGTTTTTCATCTGCTATTTGTTTTATTTCTTCTTATATTGGTTGTCTTTTATGTTCTATGGTTGTTTTTAATCTTGTTGTTATTGTCTTTCATATTGTACAAGTTGTCTTTTATCATCTTCTAGTTTTCTTTTATCTTCCACTAGTTGTTTTTAATCTCCTTCTTGTTCTCTTGTATCTTCTTCAAGTTGTATTTCATCTTGTACTAGTTGTTTTAGTAATGTACTTGTTGTTTTTCATTTTCTTCTAGTTGTATTTCATCTTCTACCAGTTGTTATTCATCCTCTTATTGTTTTCATCTATCATGTGCTGGTTGTGTTTCATGTTCTACTGGCTGTATTTGATCTAAAACTGGTTGTTTTTCATCTTCTTCTCGTTGTTTTTCATCTTCTCCTAGTTGTCTTTCATCTTCTGCTATTTTTGTTTCATCTTCTTCTAGTTTACTTTCATGTTGTACTAGTTGTCTTTCATGTTCTACTGGTTGTATTTCATCTTCTTCTTGTTGTCTTTCATATTCTTCTAGTTGTGTTTCTTCTTGTAATAGTTGTTTTTCATCTTGTGTGTCTTGTTTTTCATCTTGTTTTGGTTGTCTTTAATCATGTACTAGTTGTTTTTCATCTTTCTTTCTAGTTTTCTTTCATCATGTACTAGTTGCATTCATGTTCTACTGGTTGTTTTTCATCTACAACTGGTTGTATTTCATTTCTTCTAGTTGTATTTCATCTTCTTCTAGTTGTTTTTCATCTTCTTCTAGTTGAGTTTCATCTTCTTCTATTGGAGTCTTCTAATAGAAGACTGAGTCATTGCCATAGGAGGTATCATAACCCTAATAGCCAAATACCTCAATGTCAATTTTGAGAATGAACGTGAAGCACTTGGGCAAACACGTCTCAACATCACATATCTAGCAAGGACCAGGCACGTGAAGGTAGCCTTCGACCAACAACTAGGCAATCTGAACTACTTCCTCTTCCTTGCCGAAAAGTATTTCACGCTCATCCACATCGACCACTATGTCGCCGATCCTCCAAACATAGACTTCAAAACTAAAAGCGACGAATATGACGATAACATCACGCCAATAGCACTATCCACCTACAGTCTAGGCCAAACAAACGAAGAAAACTCGCGAAAATCAGAGTGCAGTAGCAGGAGCCACAGCAGAACTGCACCTTATGCGGTTCGGGGGCACTTACATACACCATCACAAAGTTTAGCTTGTATATTTTTAAATTCGTTTAATAAATATTTCCCAGAACCCATAATCGGATTTCAACAAAAATCAAGAACATAAATGAACACTCAATAGCTAAATCATCACACAAGAAATATAATAGCTGTTAGAGCAAATCGGGTTATGAACCCGAGAAGAATAGCTCACAGTAAGTGCCTTTCCTTATACTTAACCTGCGGTAATCAATCGAAGCACATGCACCCAAGCAATAGAGGATGCACAAAAATAGAGACACTAGCTCGGATTTGATAACGAGACAGGAGAAAAATAGAGGAAATATTGGGTTCCAGAGGGAATAGGTGTAGGTCCGATGCCCATTGGGCATCGGACCTAGTTTGGTTCCGATAGGCAGATCCACCGTAGGATCTCATCTCTCATCCAACGGAGCTTCCCAAAACGAATTTAGTCCATTAAAAAATTTAAACCCGATAGAGAGATGAAACCCACACGACAACACCGCATTGCTTGTTGTTCGCTATGAAACGTATAGGCTTTTGATACCTAGTTCTACTTAGTTCAGTTGCAAGCTTACAACAGAAGTTGGGTATAGCTGGGTGTCGAGTCCACAGGGACGGTTTGTTAATCACCGGACTCTACTTAATCTACAAGAATTCTAGAAGTCTGCAAAAATTGTTTTGGGGTATTTAATATCCTAACATATCAATGAAAATATTAAAAACAAATAGAATTTTTGATTTGGTTTTAATATAATAAAAATGGGTTCCTAGGGTTTCTGACTTCATCTCAGCTTAGCCTCAAGGTTTCCGGTCCGTGCACTTTCATGCACGGGCCGTGTACTCTCATACACGGTCCGTGTGGCCCTCGAGTTGATACAGCAGCTACTGGTTTCTGTGTTGTTTCCTGTGCAGAGTTCTATTGGCCGAACCAGAGTACCTAAACCTCAACTCTCGCTTGTTGGCTTAATCACTTGGTAAAAACTCAATTTCTTCCCTCTTAGGGTTCTTAAACCTCAACTTTCATTTATTTACTTTACCTAAGTTGCTTGTTGGTTTACTAAAGATATCCTCGATCTCTCGACACGAGGAAAAGTTCACCTCTCGGCTACTACTTGGTTTCACCTCTCGGTTCACAAACCTATCTCAAATACCTAGTTTGGTCGAGTGAATATCGGAGTTATACAATTACCATCTAGATGAGGCCTTTCATCTAATGGATTAACAATTCAATTCAAACAATTTCAACTAAGCAATAAAATACTACACAATCAAGCAAGCATAAGATTCAACACAAATTCCAAATAACTAGCAAATAAAACTAAGCATTCGACTACATCATAACCCTAGAAACAGAAATGTTTAGCCTAACATAGTCAAAAAGCTAATAAAACAAATAGCAATAAGAAAGTTCATGACAAAACTCGAAGAAAAATGAAGATTCGTCGCAAAACTCGCATTTTCCTCCTCTCTTCTTCCTCTCCAAGCCTAGCCGTCTCTTCCAAACCCTAGGTTTCGTCCTTGGCTCCAGAATAATCCCTCTGTTGCCAATAATCCCGCTTATAAGCCTTCCTTTCACGACCTTCCCCAGCTGGCAGCTATTTCCTTCTTTGAGTTATGTTTTTGGAAATGCCATGCACAGTCCGTATGAATGGGTGCACAGACCGTGTGCCTATGTTCTGGTGTGGTGGATTGTGCACGGTCGTGTGTCTTCAGTCTGTGGTCGGGCAGAGGGTGTACGGTCCGCATGCAGATGGTGCACAGTCCGTGTATAAGTCTTCAGACTCCAGATTTTCCTCGGTTTCGCCCGTTTCCTGCAAAAAATAAGAACAAATACGTAGCAGTACAGCATTCTACAGATATTAAATGAAATAAACACAATTTCAGAGTTTTAGGCATAGGTTTTAATGCAATGTTCGGTTGGAATTTAGACAAAATAGCGAGATATCACTTGCTTCTAGCTCTCTCGCTGCGTCGCCTGCTCTCTCGTGTGTGCAACTTCGCTGACTTTCTCTCTCGCGCACGCAACCCCACCGGATCTCACTGTCTCTCTCTCTCGCACAACTCTGCGTCGCCTTTCTCTCTGGCACTGCGAGATTCGGGGTCGGGTTATAAGGTATATGCCTCGCGTCCTAAAAATCGATCTATTTCTTATGCTTATCTCGCATTTCTCTCTTGATTTTCTAATATTTCTAGTTTTTTTATCTTAAGCTGCGGTGGTGTGAAAAGCAAACAAGTCACCGGTAAGTGAGAATCAACAAGAGGCGCCACTGGTAAATCAGTATCAGTTTTGAGCAGTGTTCTAAATAGCGGCGCTATAGCGTTTTTGGACCCCAAACGTTACGCTATGACATCAAAATGCACTATTTGCGCTACGGCCGCTATAGCGGTCCGCTATTTGCGCTATACAATGTGAGTTTTTTTTTTAAGCAATTTATATGGGTTTTAAATAAAGATAAAAAAAATCTCAAACCGAAATAAAAAGAAGAATTTGTTGCTACTTGCTACAGATAAATCAATTTGAAATTGAGAATATAAATTGAAATTTGAATAGAAAAAAAATCCAAACCGAAATTAAAATTTGAATAGAAAAAATAAATAGATTATGTCATGAATCATGATACTTAATATTTTTAATAGAAAAAATTGATAGTTTATGATATTACTATGGATATTTTGAACCGCAATTTGGACTTTGTACGGGTTCAATATGAATATTATAATTTCTTAATTACTTTGGTGTTATTTATTGTTCTATGAGACTTTAGATAATGTTGATATTTAGTACAAATATTGAATATACGAAATGTAAAAAAAAAAACGCTATTTGAAATAGCTTCCGCTATAGCGACGCTATCGCTATAGCTTTTTTTTTAGCCTTCCCGCTACGACGCTATAAACGCTATTTAGAACCTTGGTTTTGAGAGTTATTTATTTATAAAATTATCCATCTATATAGTGGCTATTTACAATGATTTTGTTAAATTAGCAATCTATATAGTAATTTATAGTAAAGATAAGTTTGTCTAGACTTCTAACTATGATTTTGAGATAATTAGCTAGATTTTTTCTGATTTTGTTCTTGCATTTATGTAATTGTAGATAATTGATATAATTGTATAGATAATTACTAGAATATACTTCAAAAAGGAAATGTGTATGATTTGCGAAACATGCATTCTCTATTCAGTGCTATCTTTACTCAAGTGACATTTGCAAGACTTCACAAAGAGCCTTATTCTTTTGATATGCTTTGTTATTTTTTCAGTTTGAAATTTTAGCTTCTAAATTTTTGTCTGATGGAGTCATACATGATGAAACAACCTCAGTATAATTCCTCATTTTATATATTTTTTAATTGTTATTATGTATATATAGAACAATGGGCATGAACAAGCCTTTCAAACCCATACTGATATTTCAGAACAATGGGCATGAACAACGTCAGTATAATCCCTTTATCATACTATCATGTAATAACTTGTTGGCAGGTAAGTTCTTTAACCTCTGATGTCGCTCTAACCCTCTTCCACTTTCTTGATAATGAAGCGTTTGAGTTTGCAATGTAGAGAATTATGTTGTGTTGATCCTTTTGCAAGAGATGCCAAATCTACACTGTTGTGAAAGTGATATAAACTAGGAAGAGCTAAGATTGATTGTATATAGTTACTTTTTTATGTTGTTGTTGTTGTTGTTTAAATTGCATATAATATATTGATTAATCTTCATTTTGTTGTTGATGTCTAGAATCCTTATTTCAAATTGTGGTAATAACATTGATCATGTTGTAATATCTATTTTTATGACAACAATACCCTTGAAAACAACTCTTATGTGTCTTTGTGATGCTATGCAATTATTTTCTGTCATGCTTGTAATATACTATTTTTTATCATGCTTGTATTTTTATTTCTATTTTTGTGATGCTTGTAAATGATATATATTGTTGATGTTTAAAGGGTTAAATCTGTACCGGTGTTGGTACCAATGCTCAATATTTGAGTTGCATTAACTTTATAACTTAGAAGAGTTGAAAACTTATAATCATATAAAGAAATCATCCAGAGAAAATACATTCCTACAACATAAAGATAAGAGCAATAAGGCAAGCTCACATCAAATTACTACAAAAAAGATTGTACAGAAAAAAAAGACTTGAATTTGATAATCATCCAGTAAGCTTAAATGCCCTCCAAAATAGCTTCAAATTTTACTAGTGTTCTAAATAATGCACTATAGCACCGGTATAGCGTTTTTGGATCCCAAACGCTACGCTATGATATCAAAATGCGCTATTTACGCTACGGCCGCTATAGCGGTCTGCTATTTGCGCTATACAATATGAGTTTTTTTTAAAAGCAATTTATACGGGTTTTAAATAAAAGATCCAAAAAAGCTCAAACCGAAATTGAATTTGTTGCTACTTGCTACATATAAATCAATTTGAAATTGGGAATAGAAATTGAAATTTGAATAGAAAAAAAGTCCAAACTGAAATTAAAATTTAAATAGAAAAAAAATAGATTATGTCATGAATCATGATGCTTAAGATATTTTTAATAGGAAAAATTGATAGTTTATGATATTACTATGGATATTTTGAACCGCAATTGGACTTTGTACGGGTTCAATATGAATATTATAATTTCTTAATTACTTTGGTGTTATTTATTATTCTATGAGACTTTAGATAATGTTGATATTTAGTCAAATATTGAATATATGGAATGTAAAAAACAAAACGCTATTTGGAATAGCTTCCGCTATAGCGACGCTATTCGCTATAGTTTTTTTGTAGTCTTCCCGCTATGACGCTATAAATGCTATTTAGAACCTTGAATTTTACACACACAAAAAGATCAATTTATAGAACCCTATCTCAACAATAATTAAATAATAGAAAGCCAAAACCTCTCAACATCTCCAACAAATAGAAACAAACAAGATGCCAAAACATCACAAAATATCAACAAGGTTAAAGGAAGCCAAAATCACAAATAACAAACTGATCGAAGTACTTTTCATCAAAGTTGCAATAGTTGCACAACTATTAACATATATAACATATAAAAAATTCACCAAAACAATAACCTCTACAATTCAATCACTAAATTATCTATATTATACCATGTTCAAATAGCTTAACCAAAAGCTTCCACTGTACAATCTAGCCACTCTACTTCTCTAAACCTGCAAAGTAAATAGTACGTTTTAGCCTGCCCACACAACCCACTCTACTTCTCTAAAGCTTCCACCTTGATGTCGTACCATACAAGGGCAGTACCTGTTAGGGACGGCATCGAGTTGTGGTACATGCCTGCCCACACAGCCCATTCACACAATTGCTGATACGGCTCGCCTTTCTTTGTATATTACACACATTAGAGAAACCAGAGAAAGTAACTTAGTGGCACATTTATAGTCCACCCATCTTCCCTAAATAATTTCTTTAAGCAATAACTGCATATTTTGTATTGATTGAATATATCATTTACATTGATTACACTAATTGAATATAAAATATTATCCAAAAAGATCAATACTGGTGAATTATAAAACACTAAGATTTGAGAATAGTTATATTGTTTCTCTATTTTCTTTTCATCTTATCATTTGCTAAAATGAGATTAAATATGTGAAGGAAGAAATAAGGCTCTAAACCAGTAACTTGGATTTGAGAATAGTAGATGGTCGTTTCTCTTTATCGTCGTCAACCTAGAAAATATGCAGAAAAGCAAATAAAATCAGGATTTGATGTGGTTTGAACATTCTATCTCACCCCAATTTTTATAATATCCTTGCTTAATTAGGTGCAACTTATATAACAAAAGATAACAATAAGCAATCACAAGAGTAACCTTAAATTGCAAAATTAGCTGACGAGAAATACTTCAATTTAGTACTGAATTAACCAAGGATAACAATATCGGGTAAACCTAAAACTTCGACGGTACATATAACTATGCTAATAAATTCATAGAAATACAATCAAGACCAATTCTTCCGACCTAAGCATCAATTGGTCCTTAAATATGCAAATACATTGAAACAATACTAAGTTCAACATAATATTACGTGGATTAATCCCTCAATATACCCTTTTTGTTTTTTAATATACAAAAAGGAGGGTAGAATGCTCGCCATTGCCACAAACAAACTGTTTTTTTTTTACCTTTGATGATGGAGGCATGAGGCATGAAATATCATAAGAAGCAGGACAACCGGCGGCCTGGGTCGCACGCCCCACCACTGCTGTCACCTTGAAACTCTCGCACTGTCAGTCACTCGTGAAGAACCAAAGTAGGTCGATACGGCGTGGGAAAGAGGGAGAGGAACTGCCGGAGGCGACGCCTGAGAGAGAGGAGAGGGAGGAGGCGATTCGCGTGGGAATTGGGAAAGAGCCGGAGATAGAGAGGAGGCGATTTGCGTGGGAATTGGGAAGGAGCGGGAGAGAGACGAGAGAATATTAACGGGTTTAAGAGTCGGTAAGGAATGAATTTCGTTTTAGTTCGATTTGCTAAGGCAGCGTACCCTCTAATTTCATTTTGATGAGATCCTACGGTAGAATTGCCCATTGGAACCAAACTAGGTCCGATGGGCATCGGACCTACACCTATTCTGATCCGGAGATAAATTAAAGAATAGGATGCGGGTCCCACATGAACTTTGCATATTCAACCTTCAAGTTTCTTCAAATTTGATAAATCAATCCCACTAATAATTCAAAGAAGCTAGCTAGGTTATATATTTTAAGGGCGTTGCTTCATCTATATATTGTACCTCATATAATTTCTAGAGTAGAGCTAAGGTGCTCTTAAGCTCACCAAGCTTTCCGTGAGCTTAACTCAAAAACCTATTAATCCGACTTCAAACGACATTTTCAAATCGTTAGATGTTCAATCTATATTAAAATGTGCTTGGAGAACAAATTTTACATTTTTTGGAATTTTTTTACTATTTATTAAGCCGGTTTGAAAACCGCTGTTTTCTAATGGTGCAGATTTTTAATAAAAACAGCGGTTTTCAAACCGGCTTAATAAATAGTAAAAAAATTCCAAAAAAATGTAAAATTTGTTATCCAAGCACATTTTAATATAGATTGAACATCTAACGGTTTGAAAATGTCGTTTGAAGTCGGATTGATAGGTTTTTGAGTTAAGCTCACGGAAAGCTTGGTGAGCTTAAGGGCACCTTAGCTCTACTCTAATTTCTATTATAACTTTCGAATATTCATTGCTAATCATTTCATTATAACAACATTATTTTAATCAACGAAGAGGTTTCCGTCAAGAAAACAAAAAGATATAAGAACAAAAGGAAGTAACATAAGAAAAGAACATATATAAAAGTGGGAAATCAAGTCCCATATATAGTCGGTTTAATAGAAAACTTAATACTCATGTTATGAGTTTTTTTGATAAAAAGGCTAGAAGCCCATTTTCATTACCGAAAATGTTAACTTACAGGACCATAACAAAGTCTAAAACAAGGAAATTAATAAGACCCGATCAACCACAGACCAAAAAATGCCTATTATCTAGTAATTGCAACCGCGCAACACAAAAACTGATAAAATCATAAACACACATAAGCCACACACAGGGGCTGATAATAAGAGCAACACAAGTAAAGAAAGAAAGCTTGTCCAGTCAGTCTTCAAAGTGCATCCACTGCTTCATAGGAACAATCTGACTCCCTGTCTCCACTGCAGGAGGATCATCATCCGGGTGCCAGCTCGCAAGAGGGATGGCATCTAACTCAACTGGTAGCCAGAGGGTTGTAGCTGTCTGTATAGTTGGTCTCACGTGGCCTGTCCAGTATTGAACAAGGGAAAGTATAAGTAATATGATTTGTTTAAGAGATTTACGCTTACCTTGATCAAAACATAGCTCGTTGCGGTGTTTCCAGACCGTCCAACAAACAGCACTGAAGACTAGCAACAGAGCAGTTCGTTGGGTAGAAGGTAATTGTTTCGCAAAATGTGTCACATCAGCCATCTTTGTCCATGTAATGCTAATATTTTGACAAGCACCCATAAAAATCCATATTTGTTTAGTAAAAGAGCAAGTGAGAAATAAATAGCTAACAGTTTCATCTTGGTCACAAAATTGGCACTTGGGACAGCCTTGCCAACCTCTTCGGATCAGATTATCCGTTGTAAGTATCCTATTCTTAGTAGCTAACCACATAAAAATTATGATCTTAAGCGAAATAGGTATGTGCCACCATAATAAAGCATTCCTAGGTTTAATACCTCTAAAGTTAAGAAATTGATATAAGAACCTAACAGTAAATTTGCCATGAGTAGTCCAACGCCAACTAAGTTTATCATCCTATGTGTAAAGGACAATTGACTTATGATATGTAAAAGCTCTAACCATTCATTATAAAGAACTCCATATAATGGTCTATGAAAAGTAAGGGCATCCCCTTGTGAATTGACTACTAGTTGTAAAGAAATATCACGAGTAGTACATATCTTAAACAAATAAGGGTATCGAGTGGCCATAGAACATTGTTGGTACCATAAATCAGTCCAAAACAAAACAGAAGTAGTACTGCTAGGCTCATAGGCTATACTAGAGTTACCAAGTTGTTGTAAGGAGATGAGAGAAGCCCAAATTCAGACAAGGGTGTACTATGAGGATGCTGATATTTAGTGAGAACCATATGTTTCCAATCACTTTGATAATTGGGATCTTTAATTTTCCACCACCACTTCATGAGTAGGGAAATATTCATTTGTTTAAGGTCCAAAATACCTAACTCCCCAAATTCTTTTGCTAAACAAGCAGTTTGCCAATTGAGTAAAGAGAATTTTTTCTTTTCTATGGTGCCTTGCCATAAAAATTTGCATCGAATCTGATCTATTTTTTTTTATAACAAACCTGGGAAGTTTATTCATGGAAAGAAAATATAATGGTACAACAGAAATGACCGAATTGAGTAAAGTGAGTCTCCCTTCAATGGAAGCTACCT
The DNA here is from genome assembly GCA_025461125.1 of Carex kokanica. Taxonomy (NCBI): domain Eukaryota; kingdom Viridiplantae; phylum Streptophyta; class Magnoliopsida; order Poales; family Cyperaceae; genus Carex; species Carex kokanica. The sequence continues at coordinate 17,339 of JAJGRX010000819.1, read as the reverse complement.
TTCCAGTTTTGAAGTTTCTTCTCAATTTTATCAATGAGAAAAAACCAATCAGCATTTTTCAATTTGTGAATATGTAAAGGTAATCCCAATATTGGAGAGGGAAAGATGAAGGTTTACATTGAAAGATCTGTGCATATCTATCTAAGTCATGAGTAGTAATATTAACAGGATAAATGGATGTTTTGGCATAGTTAACCTTAATTCCAGACAAGGCTTCAAATGCAAATAAAGCCCACCAAGCATTCTCAATATTGGTATCCTCAGCTTTTCAAAAGATAATGGTGTCATCGGCGTAGACTCATGTTATGAGTTAAATTACTTAACACTAAATTTCAGTAAATTTATTTTCTTTTGGTTTCTAATTCTCATGTACTTCTATAAATTATGGTTATATTTCGAAATAATTTGAAACCATAAAATTGACATTATGCATTTATTTCAGTCAACTAACATTATAATGATATGTTTTGCTGTAATTAACTTAAAAGTAACTAAATTTTCTTGCTGATTTATTTAGAAAGTATTATTTATTCTTCAATTGTTTCCTATATCCTTTTAGTTGAAAATTGTACTGTCAGTATTTTGCGTAATGTTACAATTAATTACATACAATCGATCCGAACCGTTCAACATGATCACCATTAAAATGTGCTTGGAGATCAAATTTTACATTTTTTTGAATTTTTTTACTATTTATTAAGATGGTTACAAAATCGTTGTTTTTCATTGGTCTGAAAACAATGATTTTTGTAACCATCTTAATAAATAGCAAAAAAATTCAAAAAAAATGTAAAATTTGATCTCCAAGCACATTTTAATATATCCATCATGTTGAACGGTTTGAATCGACTATTTGGACTTTGAAAATGGTAGGTGTCAAAGTGTGTCACCAAAAAAGGTGTAATTGGATCCCTCCTCATATATATATATAGAGTTGGGCTATTGTACTTCGCGAAGTAAAGTGAAGTTTTACTTCACGCTCATATTGCCATTTTGAAAATCCAAAACATCGATCCGAACCGTTCAAGTTGTTCTCCATATTGAAATGTGCTTGGAGACCAAATTTTTGCATTTTTTTGAATTTTTTACTATTTATTAAGCTACTTTGAAAATCGCTGATCCATTGTGAACAGTAAAAAATTCTGGACCAACGGATCAGCGATTTTCAAAGTGGCTTAATAAATAGTAAACAAATTCCAAAAAATATAAAATTTGGTCTCCAAGCACATTTCAATATGGAGAACAACTTGAATGGTTCAGATCGACGTTTTGGATTTTCAAAATGGCAATATGAGCGGGTCGCGAAGTACAATAGCCCAACTTTATATATATATATATAGAGAGAGAGAGAGAGAGATAGGCTAATATGCTTTTAGTAGCATATGGGCTGATATGCTTCCAACTCAAAATCAGATTTTTAAAGTCCAAACGGTCGATCCGAACCGTTCAAGTTGATCTACATATTGAAATCTGCTTGGAGACCAAATTTTACATTTTTTTGAATATTTTACTATTTATTAAGCCACTTTGAAAATTGCTGATCACATGGTCCAGAATTTGGTTGCACTGTTTTTACTGTTCACACGGATCAACAATTTTCAAAGTGGCTTAATAAATAGTAAAAATTTCAAAAAATGTAAAATTTGGTCTCCAAGTAGATTTCAATATGTAGATCAACTTGAACGGTTCGGATCGACCGTTTAGACTTTGAAAATCTAATTTTGAGTTGGAAGCATATCGGCCCATATGCTATTAAAAGCATATTAGCCAATCTCTCTCTATATATATATATTGTGACATAATTATGTGTTATTTTAATCCGTCCAATTATATTTCGACGGTAATGAATACGACTGACATGAAATTATTAATTCGTATTTCCAATAAGTATTAATTAAGATAAACCACTCCTGATCATCACAATGCAAATAACCGATTACGTACATCGAATAAATTAACAAACAAAAGCACACACCATTACATTGATCGAACAAAACAAACAAAAGAACACACCATGCCATTACATGAAACAAACAAACAAAAGCACAAAACTTGAAATAACATAAAGCAAAAACACAAATCAGATCGAGAAGCCACTACTACAGAAATGGTCATTGTACACGGCACATTGTACACGGATTTGGCAATTTTATATAAAAACCGTGTAGAAGTTGTAATTTTTTTGGATGCCTGAAATATCTGTATTGTCTCTACACGGATATTTATTAAAGAAGCAGTGTAGAAAGACGTGAGAGAGCTACATGGACGTTTACCAGGAAATGTACACGGCTTATTATTTAAATAACAGTGGAGAAAGCCTTGAGAGAGCTACACGGATTCTTAATTAAAGAACCGTGAAGAAAGTCAAGAATTGTACACAGATAAATGTTTAAATGACTGTGTAGATAACCTGTGGGAGCTACACGGATGTTTAATAAAGAGCCATGTAGAAAGGTCAAATTTGTACACGGTTTGTTGTTTAAATGACAGAGTAGAAAGCCTTGAGAGAGCTACACGGACGTTTAATAAAGAGCTGTGTAGAAAGGATATTTTAGGTTTTTTGTTATATAAAAGGCCTTCTCCCCAGCGCCGTTTTGATCAATTTATACTCTCCCCTCTCACAGTTAACAATTGGGTTGAGATGTAGGTTTATCAATTGTTTTGGATCGCAAAATTAGATCGATATGAGCTACTATTTTGGGAGCTCACAGATGAGCGATCCGATATAATTGATAACCTACATCTTGAATTCCCATGCGAAGTGCTTCATTTCCCCAATTAATTGATCTGATTTCTGCGCTAAAGTATTTTTCGAGGGTAAAGATGTTATAACTGGAGGCCGGATCTGAGATCTTGGAAGTTAATTTGTATTTCTCCTCTAGATCTTGCTAAGGTGTTTAGTTTAGGACATATAACCAAAAGGCTACTTAGGTTAATGTAACTAAAGTAGTCCTTACTTTGGTTACATTAACCTAAGTAGTCTTTTGGTTAGTTCCTTGCATGTCCTAACTAATTCGGGCAAGCAAGATCCAGAGGAGAAATTATCTCTCTTCTGATCAATTTTACTGGACGAAGAGTTGGGTAAGAGTTGGGTGAAGGACCTTCAGAGCCGGATGAAGAGGTGAATGTGACCTTCAGAGCCGGGTGAAGAGTCGAATGAAGTCGGAGATCATCCGACTCTTCATTCGTCTCTTCATCCGGCTCTGAAGGTCCTTCATCGACCTCTTCCCTTTTTTTTGATGGTCCTTCATCCAACTTTTTACTCAACTCTTTCTTTAGTAAAACATGTATCTTCATATCACCCCTCTGTAAACCCTACTGGCACCAAAAGGAAAGAACCACCCTATTCTAGTCCTTAATGGAAATTTTTAGTTTACATATGAATTTTTATTCCAACTTTTGTAATGCTTTAATTTTGTATAATTTAGTGTAGAGCAATTTTTAGTTTAAATTGCTATGTTTTGTAATTCTGGATTTTAAATGTCTTCCTCTGTTTTGGAAATTGTTTGTTTTGCTATCTGAAAAACATAGAAAAAAAAACTAGTTGACAGCCAAAAAAAAAAAAAAAACAATGCTACACGGACGTTTAATAAAGAGCCGTGTAGAAACGAGAAATAGTACACGGATTTTTGTTTAATTAACAGTGTAGAAAAATAATTTACACGGCTGTTTATATAAAAGTCTGTGTGTCTTTCTACACGGATTTATAGCTAAATATCTGTGCACAAAGGTTATTAACTGAAAACAAAGATACTTGCTCGAAATAATGGAAGGCTAGCCAAAAAAAATAAAACAAAAATTAGGAAAAAAAAAGAATTCTAAATGTCCGTGTAGAAATGTTATCTTTTATATTATACACGGCTGTTTATATAAATGTCCGTGTAGAAAGGTTATCTTTTATAAACGGCTACCTATATAAAAGTCCGTGTAGCTCTCGTAATGTTTTTTTTACACGGATTTATTGATTATTATCCGTGTAGAAATGTTATTTTAGGGTTGGAACTATATAAAAGGCCTTCTTCCGGCGCCGTTTTGATCAATTAATAATCTCTCTCTCTCTCTGTATTGAATTGGTCTGATTTCTGCGCACAAGGAACGAGGCCGGATCTGAGATCTAGCTTGGAAGTTAATTCGCATTCCTCTCTATTGCCAAAGGTTAGTCATACATATATATATTTATCTCTTCTTTATCTAATTTTCTGTTACTGATTAATATTGCTTAATTATTTCTGTCAATTATTATTTAATGCATGCGTGCTTGATTTGTTAAGATAATGTAAATAATTAGTGTATTGTGATCCAATAACCGACCTACTGATGCCTTTAGGTCCATGCCCGTTCAAAATTAATCCAATAGGGATTAATTTTGGATAGTCCCCCGTTTGGGACTGCTCTTTGAATATTGTGTCTCATTTAGGATGTGAACACATATTAGCGGGATTTAATTAGTATTTGAGAAAAGTTCGACAGTATTTCTCCTTATTGCTCCTACGAGTATGTGGTTTTTACGCATACTTGGGGAGTTAAGGAGAAATGCTGCCGAATTTTTCTCAAATACTAATTAAATCCCGCTAATATGTGTTCACATATGAGGCATAATATTCAAAGAGTGGGTTAGGATTGTAAACCGGCCCTTTATAAGCCAAGAATTTAGAACAATATATATGCTGACCACCATATATGTTTAATTGGAATTTTTTTTTTACTTTAATTTACAGATGGATCGAAGTTGGATGTACGAATTGCGACGTGATAGTGCAGAATATTTGGCTCGCGTTGATGAGTTCATAAAATTTGTTGAGAGTTATAGAGTAGACACAAAAGATAACGACATCTTGTGTCCTTGTAGAGATTGTAAAAAATTTATAAGATTTGGGGATTCGGAATAAATTAGAGTTCATTTGATTTGTCGGGGATTTAAGAAAAGATATACATGTTGGTTTATGCATGGTGAGAAAATTGGGGAATGTAGTGGGACCAATAGAAATTTTGTTTTGGACGAGAATGATGATAATGTAGAAACTGTTGATAATTTTGAATTTGAATGCAACGATGATTTTGAGAATGTCGAAAATTTCGATAATGCTGGACTTGATTGCAACGAGGATGATGAGGTGGAGATTGATGAAAATGCAGAATACGATTTTACTGAGAATCTAGAGGACATGTTACGTGATGTGGAAGATGAAATTAGTGATAAAAATTTTAAAAAATTTCAGTATCTGTCTAATGAATCTAAATAGCCGTTATATCCTGGATGTACCAAATTTACAAAACTATCAGCTGTGTTGAAATTATTGAACTTAAAAGCAGACAACGGTTGGAGCGATAAGAGTTTCACGTCCTTATTAAAGCTGTTACGAGAGATGCTCCCAGATAACAACGAGTTACCCTGTACAATATATCAGGCGAAGAAGTTGATCTGTCCAATGGGTTTGAAGATTGAAAAAATACATGCATGTCCGAATGACTGTGTATTGTACCGTGGAGAGTACGAGGCCATGCATGTTTGTCCTAAATGCGGTGTTTCACGGTATAAACGCAAGGACCAGGACACTGACGATTGTGATGAAAGAAAAGAGGCAAGGCCTCCAGCTAAGGCGGTGTGGTATTTCCCGATAATACCGAGATTCAGACGGTTATTTGCAAACCCCAAAGATGCGAAATTGTTGCGTTGGCATGAAGAAGAGCGCAAAAGAGATGGTAAACTAAGACACCCTGCTGATTTAATTCAATGGAGAAACATTGATAGACATTTCGAAGGATTTGGTGGCGAATCACGAAACCTTAAGTTAGGGGTGAGCATAGACGGAATGAGTCAGTTTCGAAGCATGAGCAGTCAGCACAGCACTTGGCCAGTTCTTATATGCATCTACAATCTTCCTCCTTGGTTGTGCATGAAACGCAGGTATATAATGATGTCATTACTAATCCAAGGACCCAGACAACCCGGAAATGACATAGATGTGTATCTCGCACCATTAATTGAGGACCTCCAGAAATTGTGGCGTGATGGCGTCCCGGTCTGGGATGCGTTGGCAAAGAGCAATTTAATTTGCGGGCCATGGTATTCTGCACCATAAATGATTTCTCCGCGTACGGGAATTTATCGGGTTACACTTGTAAAGGAGCAAAAGCGTGCCCTATCTGTGAAGATGACACGCAGGTGCTAAGGTTGAGAAACTATAAAAATAATGTTTTTATGGGGCACCGTTGGTTTCTTCCTGTTAATCACCCATACCGTAAGAAGAAGAAGGTATTCAACGGAAAAATTGAGCTTGGAGTGGCACGTCGTCCGTTAGATAGGAAGAATGTCTTCATGCGGGTTAAAAACCTTGCTGTTGTTTTTGGAAAATGTGTGCCAAACCACCACCGAAAGATATTTGGAAAAATAAGTCCATATTTTGGGAGCTACCATACTGGGAATATTTAGAAGTGAGACATTGCCTAGATGTCATGCATGTTGAAAAAAATGTATGTGACAGTTTGATTGGCACATTATTGAACATTTCGGGAAAGACTAAAAACGGTCTTAAAGTTCGAGAAGACATGAAATTAATGGGAATACGACCCGAGCTTGCACCGCAGGATAAAGGGAAGCAAAAGGCATACCTACCCCCTGCAATGTGCACAATGTCGAAGATCGAGAAAACGAGCTTTTGTAAATGCCTTCATAGTATTAAAGTCCCATCAGGGTATTCTTCAAATATTAAGAAGCTGGTGTCGATGAAGGACCTGAAATTGATTGGTCCGAAATCCCACGACTGTCATGTTTTAATGACACATATGATTCATGTTGCAATTCAGGGAATTTTACCGAAGCCCGTGCGGCAAACCATTACGAAGCTTTGTTTTTTCTTCAATGCAATTAATTCCAAAGTGATAGATCCGCTCAAATTGGACGCTTTGCAGAAGAAGGTCATCGTTACCCTTTGCCATCTTGAGATGTATTTTTCGCCATCTTTTTTTGATGTTATGGTTCACCTTGTTGTTCATCTCGTGAGGGAAATTAAGATCTGTGGTCCCGCGTTCCTGCGGTATATGTATCCATTCGAGAGATTCATGGGTATTTTGAAAAGTTACGTAAGGAACCGACATCGTCCCGAAGGTAGCATTGTGGAGGGATATTCCACAGAAGAGGTAATTGAGTTTTGCACCAACTACATGACCGGTGTGGGTCCTATTGGCGTTCCAAAATCTCGATACGAGGGAAGGCTACAAGGAGTAGGGACAATAGGGTTGAAAGTCATAGTTGCTGATAACGATGACCTGCGAAAGGCATATTTTATTGTACTACAGCACATGGCAGATGTTGCTCCATATATAGATGAGCACATGACAATCCTTCGACAACAGAACTACACGAGAAGTCAGAAGTGGCTTACTGACGAGCATAACCGTTTTTTTATAGGATGGATGAAAGACAGAGTGAAATCACACCCCGAAAGGTCGCCCGTAAATGAAACTGTTAGATTGCTGGGCGAAGGACCCCAAATGGTTGTTAGAACATTCCAAGGATACGAGATTAACGGATATACATTTTACACTAAATTACAGTGTGATAAGAGCACGATGCAAAATAGTGGGGTGACGTTGGTGGCGACGTCTCAAGAATTCAATAGATCGGGGGATGCCCGGCCTGTAATAGCATCAAAGTCTTATTACGGCGTTATTGAAGAAATTTGGGAGCTCGTTTACAATCCTCACCTTAGCATTCCCTTGTTTCGGTGCCAATGGGTCGAAGACCGGAGTGTTAAAGTTGATAACGACGGGTTCACCCTCGTTGATTTTGACAAAGTCGGGTATGTTGATGATCCGTTCATACTTGCCAAGCAAGCCACCCAAGTCTTTTATGTCACTGACCCGAGTGATGATAGGTGGAGTGTCGTCCTCTCCGGAAAAAGAAGGATTGTTGGGGTAGAAAACGTCACCGACGAAGAAGAGTACGACCAGTTCGAAGAGATACCTCAATTTTGTACTGATGTGCAAGCTGAGATAGCAACAATTGCAGAACAAGACGAAGCAAATTACATGAGATCTGACCACAATGAAGGATTATGGGAAGATGTTCAAACAGTGGAAAAAAGGAGAAAAAAGAAAAAAAATCCAATGTATAATATTCCTTTTAAACTTGAAAATTTCAATATTTCTTATTTGGAAAAAAAAATTCAATATATAATATTTATTTCTTTTATAATATTTTAGAGAGCCCAATGAAGCTGACTCAAGGCCGGTTTACAATCTCTGGATATTTCTATCTCATTATAATATTTTTATTTCGTTTCTAATATTTCTTTTTTGCATCATGAGCAAGAACCAGATAGATTATTTTAGATATGTGGGCAGAGTGGTTTCAACAGTAATTTTATAAACCAGAAATATGGATTTGTATAATTTAGTGTAGGATTTATTGTATTAATTTTTGATATAATCTAGTGTACATGAATTTTTGTATAATTTCTGATATAATTTAATTAGTACGTGAAATTGAAATTTTATTTGTTTAAAAACAAAAAAATCCATCTTTCTAAGAATAATCTTTTAATATCCACGGATGTTTTCATTAGAAATTCAAAGGGAGCTACACGGACATTTAATTAGACATCCGTGTACAAATACATTTATACACGTTTCATTAAATGTCCGTGTAGAAATTCAAAGGGAGCTACACGGATATTTCATTACACATCCGTGTACAAATACATTTCTACGTATATGTTTAATTAACATCTTTTCCCCTAAAATTATTTCTCAGAGAAAAGTAATCGAAACGGGGGAGTTTCTCAGATTATTTGAATTCGTTTTCGTCTTCTCATCAGAATTAAAAAGATAAGGCAACTTCTCGAATTCGTATAACCTGTTCGAATTAAACGTTTTAACTTAAAATTGGACACGGACGTTTAACTAAAAATCCGTGTAAGAAAAGTTTTCTACACGGTCGTTTAATTTTCAAGAGTTGTTTCGCCTTCTAAGAAACGTACACGGGCGTTTAATGAAAAATCCGTGTACAAAAGGTTTTCTACACGGATATTTAATTAAACGCCCGTGTAGAAATTGAAATATTCAAATTACACATTATTTTTGAAAATACTTTACTTGAACAGGGACTAAATTGCATGTTACAACAGCGTCCCTGTTATTTTGAAATATTTTTTTAAAAATAATATACTTTTGAAATATTTACTTGAACAGAAGGTATTTTTTTTTCGAAAAATTATTCTATGGTTGTTTTATAATTTGTAAACCCAGATAAGGTCATATCAAGTAAAGTGTTCATTTATGTTTTCAAATCGGATTATTTAGAGAGCATTAGGCATTCTATGATATTATTTAGACAGATTATTTAAGTTAATTTTAAATAATTTTTTTTTAAATAATTTACTTTGTAGTGATTATCCATAATGAATTATTTGTTGGTTGTTTTGTACCGCTAATTTATATCTATAACAGTATTTATTTAGATAGCATGAAGTATTTAACAAAATAGTTAAACGGATAGAAAACAAAATGCTGATTAAATTAAGAACAAAAATATATTACATCAAAACAAAACGAAAAAAAAGCTAACTTAATTAAACACTCCTTCACTGGCCTGGCTGGATTGCTCCTTGGCCTGACCCCCTCCTTCTAATCCAGGGTCTCTTTGGCCTGATCTAGGGATTGCCCCTCCTTTTGTAGGGCTTTGGTGGTGGGTGCTCCCTTGGGCTTCGCCGTGGCACATTTGAGGGCGGCCATGGCCATGTCCTCCTGTAGTTGGGAGGAGGCATTTCATAGCCGGGAGGGACTTCCAACACGGGAGCATCTTCGGGAGGGACATAGCCGGGGGGCCATGGCCATGGCACATTTGCGTCTTCCGGTGGCACCGAAGCGGCCATTTCTTCTTCCAAAACTTCTTCCAAATCTCAGAGAAAAGTAATCGAAAAGGGGGAGTTTCTCAGATTATATTGAATTTTGAAGAGTCGTTTCGTCTTCTCAGAATTAAAAAGATAAGGGAACTTCTCGAATTCTGAAATAACCTGTTCAAATTAAACGTTTTAATTTAAAATTGGACACGGACGTTTAATTAAAAATCCGTGTAAGTAAAGTTTTCTACACGGTCGTTTACTTTTGAAAAGTCGTTTCGTCTTATAAGAATCATACACGGTCGTTTAATTAAAAATCCGTGTACAAAAGGCTTTGTACACGGCCGTTTAATTTTCAAGAGTTGTTTCGCCTTCTAGGAACGTACACGGGCGTTTAGTGAAAAATCCATGTACAAAAGGTTTTCTACACGGATATTTAATTAAACGCCCGTGTAGAAATTGAAATATTTATTTGCATTATTAAGTTCTGCCAGATAGATACATGGATAAAATAGTTTTCAAGCTAAAATAAAACTGAAATCAGGTTCCTTTTTATTTTTAAGTTTTCCATTTTGAAAAATATGGAATGGTGTGTTGCTAATCTTAAACCCTAAAATAATTCAAGCACATAGTAAAGTACCATCAAGCAATTGATTCTTAGCAATTCAAGTTGTAAAACCTAAACGGGATACTATCAATCAAATACACATATTATGCAATTAGCGAGAACTTATCAATCAACAAGAATAAATCATGCAAGCAAAACAATCATCATAAAGAGATAATCAAACAAACTAGAAATTAACGCAAGTTCATGTTTAACGCCTAAGCCCCTAGAGAGGAAATCTAGCCTCTCATGGGTGCTTTAGCATCCACAAGAAAATACAAAATAAACATGGTAAAAATTGAGAAAATACGTAAGAGAAAAGAATATAACCAATCTCCAAGTTTCTGCCCAATTTCTTCCCATGTCGCTCAAGCAAAACCTTGATTTCTTCCTTCTCTTCCTTCGAAATTCGCAACTTTGATCACCGCTGAAAAGTGGAGTAGAATGACTTCAATTGAGCAATGATGAGCAGTGATGATTTCTCCTATGGTCTCCTTAACCTTATATAGCTTTTTCTAAACTTGGAGATCAAGTCGTTTTATTTTCGGCGACCACTAAGCCCACTACTTACTCATTTTCTGAGCTTGGGGATCAAGTTGTTATATTTTCAGCACCCACTAAGCCTACTAACTTCTATATTTCCAATTCTGTGATTCTGAACTTGGAGACCAAGTTATTCTAATTTTGCTACCCACTAACTTTCCATATTTAGCAGCTTTTCAGGCTAGTGCGGCCATTGGTGTGGCTGTACAAAATTATACATTCTGAATTTGGATTTGTTTCCTTCATGAAAGTGGTAGATATTTTTGTCCTGGTTCTGTCAAGCTTTGATTCACTCAAATTGGAGTTCGTATGATCAAGATATGATCAAAATACGAACTGTGTGTCGTAGCTGTGGTTATGTGCGGCTTTGAGTGTGGAAGCAGGAGGCTCTGGAAATTTCCAGTGAACCGAACTTCAAACGGGCATAAATCATGATCCGTAACCCTGTTTTTATTGTTCTACCACTTTTCGGAAAGCTTGCGAGAAGATCTACAATTTGCTTCATTTATTGTAATTTAAATAGACTTTGGAAGTAACTTGATTCTTGAATATATTTGACACAAAATTATACTAAAATACAAGGAAATTGGTTAAGTTTTTTAGGTTAAACCTTAATCAAAAGTATATATAATTTAGGCTTATCAATTGCATACTGGTTGAATCACTAAATCACTCTCAAAGAGGGGCAAGCAAATCTCTAGATTAACAAAACCCTAGACCAACTAAAACCCTAGATTAACAAAACCCAAGATTAACAAAACACCAACGTAAGCCCTTTTCTCTACCAGTAGCAGTGAACAAAATTGTTCATTAAATTAAAGAACTTACCACTGCTAGTTGGGGTTTGCCCGATCTCTGATCGATTGGGACTGTGCGAGCCCTGGTAGAGAGAAGAGAGATGTCGGTTATTCTGGTAGGCGGCAGCGACTAAGAGAGGGTGGTGGGAACTAGTGGCAAGGAAGAGCAATGGTCGGAAGTTTTGTAGAGAGTGGAGTGAGAGCGTAGAAGGGAGGAGAGAAACCCTTTGAAGTGGATTTCAAATTTTTTTGCTAAGTCCGAAGTTCTCTCTAGTGGAGATGGAAATAAGTATGCTGTTATTCCAAAAAAATAATGTGAAGTGCAATTGGGATCCCGACCTTCATCAATTGATAGAGATTTGCGCTTGAAAAGATTTTTTCATTAAGATTTAGCTTTTAAAAATTTTAAGGGCTAGGATCATAATAGCAGGTTCATGAGATATGGGTTACCTTACAAACTATTGTCTCGCATTAAATTGGGAGACCAAACCCCGAATTCTTTAGCCTCAGGTACCATGAGATATGGGTTTAGATCGGAGTGGTTTCAGCAACTCCACTTGCGAATTTTGATACATCATAAGTAGTATCTAGCCACGGATTTAAACATAAATATTTCTTTACTTCAGAGTTTAGTCACTCTCTACCCAACAGCTTTCGAAGTGAGTAGATCATCACCATTAATCACCAATCGGAGGGCATGGAATATACAACTGTTGTAATCAGGTGCTGATTTGTACATAAACTAGTTTAAAAAAATCCCAAAAAAAATTGCAATTACTTTATAAAATCTTATATGTACATATCATACTTAATAACAACAATTTTGTAGACTTCCATCATTTTTTGCCCCTTCAAATGTATAAAATATTTTCGGACCATTCATTTGTATATGCAATTTGGACTGTGGATCTGCGATGAAATAACTCAAAATATATTTTTAAATGATCAAGAGATAACAATGAACATAACCAATACAAAATATAGTATGTTTTCTTATGTCTTGGTTTCGATCCACCACAGTGTTTGTAGCCATTTGATGCTTCAATATTCGGTCAAATGGATGGAGGGCTAAATAAAAAACCTTTCTTGATCAAACTTGCCCGAAAAACAGTAAATGTAGTTGTCTTCAATTTTAACGGTTCCAATCGACTATTCGACGATTTATTTCATTTCATCTTCATTACCTCGCGATACAAAGGTTTAAGTTTCATAGTCATACATGGAATATGTGATCCATGTATGCAATATGCAAGCAAGATAATATAATTTAATGTGCTAAATTATTCCTTTTATGCAAGAAACTACAACACTTGAATTTATTATTTTATACATTTAATTATTATTTTTGCATGTAATTTTTTTTTCCGTAATTAGTATACATCTCAACTATTACATAAATTAATAATCATGTATTATAAATACTATTCAATGAATCACAAGGATACTTTTTTAATTGCATCTACAAATTCAACTGAAACAAGTACTTTGTGTGTAATATTTTACTTTCAAATAAAATACACAATGCATAATATTTAATTTTTCAAGTTAATTATAAAGTAATTTAGACAATTCATTTCACTGCCTTATCATTTTTAAGAATTTCTTACATTTTGGCCGAATATTTCAGAAGAGCTATTTTGACTGATTGCAGCACACGACCTATATAATACAAGGGGACTTCAATATGGTTATTTACTTGCAACCAGCCATAACCGCTCTATCTCTAAGCTAGATTTGGCGCTTAGCTGAAATTTCATTTCCCCCCATTCGATCAGATTTTTGTTCGGGCGCTTGCTCAAACTCATCGCCAAGACATTTTAAGTTTACAAATTGAAAATCTAAACTGTTCAAAGACAGTGGCAAGAATCTCAACTGTCATAGAATCTATCGGATCATGACAACATGGTCAAGCAAAATATGAGATATCTCAGAGGAAACATTACCAAGGCAATATACCCTTATTTACCAAATCGATTTGATTTCACAAAGAGAAACTCATTTACCCTATCTTCTCAAACCCTCCGCCCTCTAGCCCTCTCTCTCCAGCCTCTCATTTACCTTACAAATTTAGCCAAAACTCTCAAAGTAATTAACTCTCAAGCTCCAGGCTCTCATTTTTGTCGGAGGCAGGCAGTAGGTACATCGTGTCCTTTCTCCTTCCGGCTTTTTCTCCTTGATTTGAGGCAGGCATTAGGCTCTCATTTTCTCCTTGTCGAAGGCAAGCAGTAGGTACATCGTGTCCTTTCTCCTTCCATTCTCTCATATTAGTTTGAAATTAGGACCCTTCTACTAATATTTGTTAAAAATTAAGCTAATTTGGTAATGCTAGAATTTAGGCAAAATCTATGCCTATGCTAGCTTTTGTTTGCTTTTTATGTAAGACTTGTGAATATCTAAGTTGAGAGTTGGTAAGCACAATGATTAGAATTTAGGGAAATTTAGAAATTTGTCCATCATAACATTGTAATTTAGATATTTCCCCATCAAAACTTAAAAATTAGTTATTTCCCCATCTAAATTCACATAATTTATTAATATCCCCATTACTTACTTTAATCAATTAATTATACAAATTAATATTAACAAAAAAAACTAAAATGTCAGTTTTACCCTTGTGTGCTTCCCTTCCCTTCTCCTCTTCCCCATCACCTACCTTTGCATCCAGTTCCCCCTTACCTTTAGTCCCAGCTATATGAATATGAAGCTATTTGGCTTAAGACACTTTCGCCAGGAATGAGCATTTGATCTGATCCAGGACTATGTCATCACCAGACCAAAGCAAAACCATCCATAACTTACACTTTCATGTTTTACTTTCAAGCTTTATCAAAAGTTCTTCTTGGGGACAGGTCCGATACTAAAGCCTCTAAATTGTCCAGATTATATGATGAAATCATACTATATACGAATCTAATGCAAAAATATTCTGCTCTACTAATAATTAACATGTATTGACGGACATTTGATTCAGCCCAAAAAATTGAAATCCCTTACTGTAATTAATGCTTCTAATATAAAATAACATTTTTTCTTATTGAAATATAAAATAACTTGCATATTTTGAAGAGGAAAAGAGGAGTGGAGGGGTTGCATAACTTGCGGGAAGGAAGAGGGGCACAACGGTTAGAAGATAAGGGTAAACTAGTCATTTGATTTTTTTACTAATATTAAATTGTATTTTTAATTTATTAAAGTAAGTGATGGGGATATTAATAAATTATGTGAGTTTAGATAGGGAAATAGCAAATTTTTAAATTTTGATGGGGAAATATCTAAATCTTAAAGTTATGATGGGTATATATCTAAATTTTTGTAGAATTTATTTACCATTTATTCTTTATTAGACTTGATTAGAGTGAACAATTTATTAGAATAGAGTAAACACTTGTTAGATTCACTACTTGATTAGACTTGATTAAATTGTGAAGGCTGCTTCTGCCTACTCTATTTACGGTGAACCCATGTAAAATTTTAAAATAGCCTATATCCCCATGAAAACACCATAATACCAAATATGAGGGTCAAAACTTGATTTTGTTTCATCTATCTCATTTTATTTATTTAACTCTTTTTTAAAAATATTTTAAAAATTAAAATGACAAGTATACCATAAAAAGTCTTGCCTTTGTCAGCAAGAAGAGAAAGGAGCTAAATATGTGTTAGATGGCAATTTTGTAAAAGGGCATAGAAGAAAATATGTTATGTTCCTGATGGGGATTTTGTCAATTGTGGTACCTTAATTACATTTCATATCAAAATTCTAATTTGTAGATAACATCACACTTGTTCCTTGTTAGCAAAAGAAGAATGGCTCCCCGCAAAAAACCTCTAGTCACAGGAGAAAAAGCTACCAAATACACCAAGAGGAACCGTAGTGCAGATCCAACTCTAGCTGTTGGTGACAGTTTGAATGCTACACCTGAAGGTGAAGTTACACCACCCGAACCTCCAAAGAAAAAGGGACGAGGCCCTGGAAAGATAAAGCCTGTGAAAGAGCGCCCCGATGATCGACCGGAGATATGGCGAGTTGGCACACACGAGTTCAGTTGCGCATCTAAACTAAGATTGATAACATTAACAATCACTAGGCTTGCCCTTGGCCTCATGCCTGCACCATTAAGATCTTTTCACGGCTTCGATGACAAAGTGAAGAAGTCCTTGGAGAGGGAATTTCTGGTAACCTTTATTTTTATGAGTTTTAATTACTGATCACCTTTTACAATCACATTTATGAGCTTCATAACTAATTGTATTACATTTAGCTAAAATCGCACTTGTTATGTAGTTGCTTCAAGCACTAAGCTTTTATAGATTTGTGCAAGAGAAGTTGTTATGATTTTCCAGCTATTAAGCTTTCTATTTTTTTTGTATATATCTTTAGTATTATTTTCCGTAGTATTTGTTGGATGGCAACTACCAACTGACCTTAAAGAAAAAACTATCAAGTAAATTTTAATCAAATATCAGTTTTTTCTTTATTGTTACAATTATGGTTCTCTTCAGAGATCTTACGATCTAGTTGAATTTAACAAAATTGAAATGATACAACTCCAACACACAATGTTCAACCAGGTCGGGTATATGTTAACCTTGCTAAGCAAAATCTTGCAGTCAAATGTTGATTGTTGTGCCTAGCATGTATCAAAAGTTAAACTCCTAAGCTTTTTATACCCACACAAACCTATTTTTAAGAGTTTTAATTACCGATGCCATATTACATTCACATTTATGAGCTTCATAACTAATTGTTTTACATTTGATAAACTCGCACTTGTTATGTAGTTGCTTCCTATTTTGTCAAGATACACAATTTAATGGCTGGTTTATTAGTTGGAAATTAGGAACTTATGCAATTATGTTTTGTTCTATTTTTGTCATTCCAATTGTTCGAAAAAATAAATTTAAATAATCCCTAATTTTCTTGGATGTAGGAGAGATATAGATACCACGGAGATGAAGATCCTGACCGTTTTCATGAAGTACTCGAGGCCATAGCAGCCAAAAGATATGGTGAGGAGCTGTGTAGAGCAAGGAAGAATCGTATAAAATTATATGGTTGGGACATTCTCGCATGGAAGGCCAATGTGCCGCATTGGTGTGTAGCCCCAGTACATTGGCAAGGTCTTTGCGATATCTTCTTCTCAGATGAGTGGCAACTGGTCAGTAAAAAAACCAACAAAATCGCACTGCCTCTGGAAATTTGGCCTCCCATTACGCTGGATCAGCTAGTGCTCACCAACATTTTACGAAACTGGTAGACTTATGAATAATTATGTTATAATACTATAACTATTTCCACATAATCTGTCATCTAACCTTTAATTGTCATTCTTCATTTTCATCTTAAGACAACATTGAATAAGGGGAAAAAGCCAACCATGGAGGACCTTTACATCTATATGCACTGTGCAAGAGAGAATGGCATATCACCAGTTGTGGCCTCATGTGTATTTTTGGTATTGGATTATGGGTCAATTTGTAATACACTTTTCACTTTAAAATTTTTAAAAAATCTTAATACACAATGATAAATTGGTTGCAAGCATACAA
>JAJGRX010000390.1:0-32813 GCA_025461125.1 Carex kokanica | reverse complement strand
AGCCATGTTCTTGCTTCATTTCAGAAATTTGCACTATTCTAAGGTCAATCTCAATGGATAGAAACTTAAAATTTGCAGCAAGGATATGACAAAGTTAGGTGTACTTTGAGTATGCATAAGTATGATGATTAAATTACTCTTAATCTCATTTTATGCTACTGAATTTGTTGCTGGAAAAAATGTTGCTGCTGGAATTTTTCCTACTGAATTTTTTTTAGTTGCTGAAAATTTTTCTATATATGAGAAAAACTATAAAAATGTACTTAATATGTGTGCATAGAGGTAGATAATTTTGGGTTTTAAATTTAAAGTCCTAAATGGTGATTTTTATAAATTTTTAGGTGTTTTGATTCAAAATACAAAGTTTATATCATCATTTATGTTTTGATAGGAAACTTTAGCTAGCAGTTTTTTCCTTTTTGAAATAATGATTTAGACTTGAGAATGATATATTTTTTGCTAATATTTGTATGATAAACTATTCTAATCAATTTTCTAAAACATGTACATGTGAATGATCAATAATCCATGCAAAAATTTACACTCCAAGTGATGCAAAATCAAGATTCTTACTGAAATGTTCTCCAATGACAGCTTTTTGTGGCCCTACAATGTCTAATTTGACTATTTGATTGTCTTCATGATTATTCTAATTCATGTATGATTTTTTTCCTACTCATTAAGGTCTCTAATTTGACTTAATATGCATGAAAACTTGTGAATGAATAGCTATTAATGTATTACAAAATAATTTTGCCAAGTCTAAACTATTTAAAAGATGACTAAAGATACCCAAAAATTATTGTTATTCTCACATTACATCTTTTTTTTAAGATTTAAATTTTTAGATAAACTATTCTAATCAATTATTGCTTGAATCTAATGCTAATTCATAACAAGATAATGAGTGCAGAGAGTTTTACATCGACTCAAGTTGATCAACGTTTAAGATAACATAGTATGTAAATATTTTCATAATTCATATAACATTTAAATTGATGTAAAACTTGACTAATCAATAATTAGAAATTTGTCTAATAAAAAAAATGAGATTTTGATGATAATAACTTTTCTAATTGGTTCAAATTAACTTGATATGTGCGCTATATAAATTGTCAGATTTTGACCTAATATGGTTAAATTAGACTAGGAATATGATTCAATCGTACATGTGAAACCATGCAAATATATATTATAGAGTAGTAGATGAAGTTCTACATGTTTAGCCATATGGATATATTACACAGATACCAAGGTGTAATAAAGGTGACAATAGGTACCGTGTGAATTTTGCCTAAACCATTGTAGGTGCTAACTCTCTTCTTTTTAATGTTGAGACATAAGACTATGCACTTACCATGTGATCATTTATTGTATTGTAAGATTGAAGTCCAATCTGAAAGAGTCTCTTGAGTTCACAGCATGAAAAAAATACGATATTATTATAGTTCAATTAGGATGACTATAGTATATTAGTATAATGTTATCATAGTTAAATAAAGTATGCATTGTAGCATTAAAAAGTTATCGCTCATGAATATGTCCATACCAAATAATACTAAACTATAAGTGTTGAGAACTGATCATGACCGTTGGTGACGAAAGTTCTCTGTTTCGACATCACTATATTTGGGCTGAAAACTGATCATAATCGTACCAACGATTATCAATCGTTGGTAACGAAAGCTCTCTGTTTCGATATCATTAAATTTTGGCTAAAAACTGATTATAATCGTTACCAACGATTATTAATTTTTTTACTTGGGAACAGATATGATATGATATTTAATTCTTCAATTGTAAAGTTGACAAATTTATCTAAAAGCATAATCACACTAAGGCTTTCTTTGGCCTGCTAGCTGAGCATATTAATTGGTATGGACAAAGGAAAGTCAATGGCATGTGATTGAAATTTATTGGCACAAGGTAAACTTCCGAAATAAAGAGTCAACTATTTTAACATATGGTAGTATGAGCCTACTGGTGCAAATTCAGTGGTGACAAGAACCGGTGAGTACCGGCCTAAAAATAGGCTTAATTAACATAATGACAATCCAGCCGGAGCTTCCCTTTTATTTCCATTAGATTTTATCTTAATTTTATGAGATGGTTTTTTTTGTTAAAATATATTTTCCTTACTACATTCTTAGATTTTATCTTTACGAGATGATATATACATACTACTATAATTTATCTCAAGACCGTGGATGGCAAAATAAATGATCAAAATGACTAATGTGATAGGTATCCCCGTAGATAGAATTATTTGAGAAATATACCTTACAGTATTTCCTTTCTTAATTTCAAGTATTAAATGCGTTGTCATAATTTATTCTTCCAAATTAAGACATTAATAATTATGCAATTTTTCTAGCATAACATGAATTCTTTTAAGCTTAACCCAATGACATTCAATTTGTTGTGTGCATATTCAACTCGAAATTAGGCAGTAAATAATATTATCTTGAAAAATTGAATTGTAAAGCATAACTTTTGTGTAGAAGCATGAATATTACATCCTTGATTTTAGAACTTGTGCTTGGTGCAAATATATTATCTGCTTTCAAGATTATACAATTTTGGGTGTCTACACCAACAAAATATTCTTGTCACGTGGATGTGACAAGAATAGATCATGCACAGTTGTCGGCTAGTATGGTCGCCGATTGCATATCGGCTCACATGATAAACGATGTTGATTTGAGTATCCAAACTGTCAGGATCGTTGTTGCTGAAAGATACAACGATCAGATACCGACGTGCAACAAATTGTGGCATGGAAGGGAGTTGGCAATTGTCCGCCAATTTGGTAGTTGAGAGGGTCATATGCTCTTATAGTTCCGTTGTTGGAGGCAATCAAGAGAAAAAAAATCCCATGTACTATATTGTTCTTTCTATTTTTACGTCATTGTAACAAAATCAACAATTGAACTTATTTTTTTTTTAAATTAGTGACAAAAACATTGTTTGAGGTAACCTCATTTCCCACCGATAAACCTGGACCATACAAGTGTTTTCATAGGGCGGCTTGGGCATTTGGACCGTGCATAGCTGCTTTTCAACACCTTAGACCAGTCATCACCATTGATGCTTGTTTTCTGTCAGACCGGTACAAAGGTAATTAAATTATTTAATTTAGTTGATTTATATTTTTTTAAATTAATTTGATTGTTTAATTGATTGATGGTTTAATACAAGTAAATTGTTGATTACAACCGGGTACGATGCAGAAAACCAGCTTCTCCCATTGGCTTTTGTACTGGTTGAGTCAAAGAGTTTCGAAGATTGTGCGTGATTCATGCAATGGTTGCGACGCAACATAATTCGCTTTAGATTCATGTGTGTCATCACTGATAGGGGAAAGGGTATCAAGAAGGTGTTCAGAAAAATTGTGAACCATCTAAAACCAATTATTTTGTAAGTATCTTAAAAAATAGTAAATAATTTCCAAAAAATATAAAATTTGGTCTCCAATCATATTTACACGTGGATTTATGTTGAGCAGTTCGGATCGCCTATTTGAACTTTGAAATTGAAGATAAAGATGTTGAAGTACAATTAGAGCATGAAGTAATTTTCTCTATTAAAATATAATTTTATTTAAGAAAATAATGGAGTCATTCAGACACTTCATCTAAATAAATGGAGTTCTTTATCTCCTTCTGGTGTACTACCAAGACCACCAGGATCAACTAGCAATTAACATAGGTCTGCGATTAAACAATGGCGGGAAGCAAGAAAAGATATCCTACTCATAGTCCTGGTTCATCTACTCCCATTTCGAAACAGTGCTCCCACCGCAATGGACCTCGTGTATTGAAACTTTCGCGCGGGAATCCACCATCTCCTATTTTATCAAAGATATCCATCTGCATCAGGTCTATACCGTACAGTAAACATGCTGTAAAACAAAATGATATCCTCTCATATGTCATAGGCAGATATGCGTTTGGCTCACATGGTACAATACAGTATCTGGTTCACAGACCTAACTGTCTTTTTCAACATTCCACTTGTGGCTCTTTGGCTTCCCAGAGACTTCTTTTGCATTCCCCCAACATAATATTTCAAACTACAACTGGTGTACTAAATCCAGACTCACTGACAGGTGGGGATCATCTACGTCTTGGTCCTATTATTCAGTGAATGGGGAAGAACATCCCACTATCCAATTGCAGAGTGCGTATCCTCTGAGATATCTCAACTTTTGCGTTACCGACGTGTCCGATGTCTATTTGGGGATAGCAAGGGGGCCAGTATTATTTGTGCTTTGAGATTCGTGCAGAACTTATTTGAATGGTTTAGATTTTCCATAAAGTCACGCAAAGTTTGAGATATCTCAGAGGATGCGAATTCCCAATTGCAGGGATTTTTTTTATTTTTTTTTTCAATAATTGCAGGGAATTGAATTACTCGAAGAGGGGAGGCATTCACTGCTAAAAAAACCGAGTCACTTGCGAGTTACAAACAAACATAAAAGAGAAAGAGAGAGAGCGAGCGAGAGAGAGAGGGAGAGATGGCGCCCAGGAGAAAGGCGAAGGGGGAAGAGACGGCTGCTCCAGCTGCGGTGTCGCTGTCGCCGAGGAGGACCAGGAGCGGCGCCGTCGGGAAAAGGGTGGCGCGCCGCCAGCTGCTCCGGCGCAGCCGACGAAGAAGACCCGAATTGCTGGAGTGAAAGATAAATCTGTCAAGGTGAAGGAGGAGAAGAAGAAGGAAGCCGGAGAGGCCGTCCCGGCAACTGGAGAGGCTAAATCCATAATCATTGAGGCTTGGTACTGCTATTTTTAACGTATTTTTATTATTGAATCAAAACCTAGGATTTTCTCACATTAAATACAAAGTTTCCTTTGATCTCCTTTATTTTTATATTATTATTATGCATTTATATGTTACAATGATTTTAATTTTTCTGGATGCATTACTCGATCAGAAACTGATAAATTTTTCTTGATTTTTTTTTTTTGATTGATTGATTGAATTAACATTAGCAAGCAATGTAACGCATTCAAGACAAGGGCTTTGAAGGTGAAGGAAGGGTTAGAAAGTGGTGTCCCTGGTATCTCTGTGACCATTAACCCAGAGAAGGTGTGTCTTTCTCTCTTCTTCTCATTCCATGTTGAGATATTATATTGCTACAATAAGTCAATGAGTTATGAGTCACATACTCACATCACATCACTATTGCCATGTCATCTCCGAAGACTCTGTCAAAACCACGGTTTTTCTGTTTTGGTAAAGAAATATATAATGAATTTCTTTTGAATGCAAGTTATTTAGTTGTTAGGTGGCCAAAAAGTTTGATGCTTATGCAAGTCAGTAAATTTATAAATGTCAAATATTGTTGTTGAAATCTGGTAGAGGAAAAAAAAACTAATTTTATTGATTTATGATATTATTTTCAATCTCTTATACGGTGCTCATTATAGGTTACATAATTTAAGGAGCCATTAAAATATTTCCTAATTACGTGATTTGCTATATCTGCTACTCTGCTATCAATGTAATTGATCTCTAAATGATTCTCTGTTTTCAACAATTGTTTCAACTTTCAAAGTTGAAGGCATTCATTACTTGAGTAAAATTACAGTGGCTTTTAACTCGATAATGTTGACAATATTTTTTAAATCTGGCAAAACTAGCTTCAAAAATAGAGAAAATAATCAGGGCCGGCCCTTATCCAGGGTACCTAGGGCGATGGCCCCGGGCCCCAAAATTCAAGAGGGCCCAAAAAAAAAATAGTTTGTATATGGTCAAAAAAAAGAAAATTCTACCGTTTCTTTCAAACTTCCATCGCGAGAGAAAAAAACCCTAGCTCCTCCCACGATCTCGTTTGCGGCTACTTCGAATATTGTTGCATCTTGCGGATGTCAGATGCCAATTGGGGTTCGAAATTTCGAATGGGGGTTAGAGATTCCGGATTCTTGTTCTTCTAGTGTCGACTCTCTTAATCCAATTGGCAGAATTTGAATTTTATATCGTCGCGACTCGCTAAGTTGAGGTTTTATCTTTATAAGCAAAGATTTTTTTTTTGCAATCATAACTACTGAGTTATCTCAAATTCTCAATTGGAACAAAATTTTCTCCCTCCCCAGGCCCCAAAATCTTCAGGACCGGCTCTGAAAATAATTATAGACGCAGGGGTGGAATTAGAAAATTTAGATAGAGAGGCTAGAAAATATAATGTAAAAATATATAATGTGGGAGGTGGAATTTGAACCCAAGTTTTCCCACAATTAGGAGTGTAAACAAATATGGATTATTCGCTTCGAATCCGATCCGTATTTGGATGGGATCTGAATTTGGATTAAACGAATTCGGATAATTCCGGATCCGGATTCGGACATGTATGGGATATGAGAGAGTTTCGGATTAAAATTTGGATAATTTTCTACATACTTAAACGGAGCGGAGCGGATATCCAGATAATCCGAATCCCATTATCGATCCAAAATCCATTACAGCGCAATCTCTTATATCAATGATTTCTCTCCTTGCTGTTTACAGATCTTCAATTACACAGGGCGGAGGGGTTATATATAAAGGGTTCTGTAATCAACATCTATTGTGGGACTAAGGAATCTTGAGAATCCGGACATCAACATATGTTTGGGCCAACTCATTTTCTGGGCCAATTAACTCTATACCTATTAACGCTGCTATATCTCTCCCTTACCCTTTTTTTGTTTTAACTATATGATTTAATGTAAGAATTCATTGATAGAATCATGTAAAAAGAAGTGAATTAAAATTACATTAATTTATTTTATATTTGACATGAGAGGAAGCAATAAAAAGGGATTTGAAGAAATGAAATGTAGCCAAAGAGTTGGTTTCGGACAGGAGCGCGTGGAAGTTAGTGATTCACGTACCAGAATTGTGACTTAGGAAATATTGTTTAGGTGTGTTTAGGAGTAGTATTATAGGATTCAGGTCATATAACTAGGGATTTGGGATTAAGGTCGTATAGCTTAGGACTTTTGACTCCTACGATTTATAGTGTAGGCATGATATAATTAGTATATTATTAGTATTGTTACTATTATCAGTGGTACCATCATTACTATTAGTATTACTACTACTATTACTATTTTATTACTTCTACTTCACCTTGTGACCATGATTGGGTTTAATTTCTAGCCTACTCAACTTGTTCGGGAGACTAAAGGCTTGGTTATTATTGTTGTTGTTGTATCTTAAAGTTCATGTGACTCAATTATCTGACAATTATTCGAATCCGTATTCGTAGATTATCCGCTCTGTATTCGTATCCGTCTAAGATGAATTTGGTTTTAAATTTTAATATCCATTTACTATTCGTATTCGTATCTGCTCACTGAAAGATAAATATGGACATGAACTAGTACACTAGAAATTGTATAGTTTCTCTTTATCCATGCATTTTGAATTTCCTAATCCTGCGATGCTGACTTCTTTGCCAAAACTCAGCCGCGGAGAGGATGCTTTGAGATCCGTGAGGAAGGTGGTGAAATATTCGTCTCCCTCCTGGTAATTGTTCTTTGAAAGCTTTATTGTTATTCGAGTAATTGTTAAATCAATATCACATGAAACCTGAATTAAACTAAGTACAAAGATGCATGATGTAATGTACAACCAAGTAGTGTTTACTTGTTTTATTTATGTTTGATTAATATTCAGAACATGCCTCGGCCATTTTCACCAATGAAGAAGCTCGACATGGATGAAATAATTCAGGATATAATCAAGAAGATTGCGTGAATTTCTGGCAATTCACTAGCTAGTCTAATTTTTAGTAATTCAACATTATTAGGCCTAATTCATGTAGTGCGTGATTATTTTTGTGTGTAATTTTGGCCAATTTCAAATGGTGTTTATGCGCGCGCGCAGTGCATGTAGGTAGGTAATATTTAAAATCTTCTTTTGCAATGGTAATGTTTTCTTGAGTCTATATGTGCACCCATCATGCACCGTTCTTATTAAATTTAGAAAACTTTCATAAGCCAGTTTTAGTTTTCCACACAAAATAAAAAGAAAAGGAACACAACACCCGTAGTTTTAGTTTTAGCTTTACTTCAAAATTCATTGGATTGATTTTATAAATGATGAATTCAAACTAAAACTAATCTATTTGATGTATTTACATATCAAATTTATAAATTTTCGAATTAATTTAGTATATGAAGTCAAGTAGTTAAATAATAATTAAAAACAAACATATTAAAATTAATTCATAAACAATTCTGTTTTTGACCGCTCACTTTATATAAAATTAAGATGAAAATTTATAAATTGAGATGTAAATGCATCAATCGTGAAGTAGATCGGTTTCAACAATTTGGGTTCGTTGTTTGAATACATTATGATAGATTTTGAAGTTAAGTTCACCGAAAGACTTGATGAGCTTAAACATTCTAATTCATCCTAATTCTATCCTATGATGAACTTTTAGTGCTACAGTGAACAGAAATTATGTTTTGAAGAAGCTTGCTTGATGATGCAACACAGGGATACTGATTAACTTTTAGAGACTCGCGGTTTGTATTATTTATGTTGTTATTTGGTCTTTGTTTGTTGGAATCTTTTTTATTGAATTCAAGCAAGCTGTATTCCCTGCTATATCCTACAAATTTTATGCTTCCCGCTGCCATACACTTATTTTTTAAAGGAATCGTTTTTGGTTTCAAATAAAATGAAAATGCAACACTGTCGAAAAATTTCAACTCAATTTTTTAGGCTTTTAACTATCTTTTTTGGGTTCAAAATCTTTAGTTATGGGCTGTAGACAAAATTTAAAGCCTGAATTTTCATTTGTATTTTTTGTCGAATTTATTCGACCTTGTTCTCATTTTTCTTTATCATCCAGAAAACCTTCGCCCCCCTCTTAATTTTTGTAATTAATAATGCTACCTTCAAGTATTAAATAAATGGTAAATGATTTTGTGTGATCAAAGTTACTCGCATCAATTTTTTTAAATGTGCCTAAAGTACTGAATGAGCGATTTTGTTCCTTCTGTGACATCGAAAAAAAATTCCATCTATCCCTTTTCGGAAAGAATATTTAGTGAATTTTTAAAAATAAAAAATTCTTCTTGTATTCATTACCAACTATAGTGACAAGGTTTGTGTATAATACCTGAATTATATCCGAATAATTCGTTTTTTTGGTGATGCCGAACCGAACGCTGAATTATTCGGTTGACCGAACTTTGACCGAATTATACCCGAATAATTTGCTCATTTTTTCTAGAAATTTTTTTTTTGGTTTTTTTTTTTTTGCTTGTAGGACTGAGATCTCTGATCCGGATTATTCCGAATCATTCTCAAATTATATCCGAATTATTCCCGAATCACGAATTTTTGACCTCGCCGAACCTTTCCTGAACAATTAATTTGTCACTATGTTCTAGACAGCTGGGGGGTTGCAGAGGATCCATCCAATCTAGGATCGTTATGAAAAAGGAGAGAAGAAGAAAGTTGAAAAGGCACATCATCTCTGACTAGAAAGGAAAAAGAGAAAAGATCAAATAGGAGACTGCCTGATGCCTATTTAAAATAAAAAAGGCTGAGTTTGTTTTCTTCAATATTAAGAGGAGAAAAGAAGCATTCATTAGATGTTAGTTTTTTTCTCTGAAATTGTAGCTTATTTTTAATTTCATTGAACTCTATGTTACATTCTATCACCGTCTAACATTAATTAGTCTTTGAAGCAATTTTAGTTCCACCTTTGGGTCCAATAATATTTCCATGAAGCAGACTTAAATGCTTTTGTGTAATTCCAATTAAAAATTAATCCATATTGAATCTTTATCACGAATTCCCAAATTTCCATTTAGCAGCAATATTTAGAGTGTTAAACCCCCTACAAAACCAATATTTAGAATATTAAAGATTTATGATATCTTTTATCTAAATATTATTTGTATGGACATGTTTATAGATGACTCATTAGTTAAGAACAATACATTATTTTTCTCAATTCATTGTTTTTTATTGAAAAATAAATTATCTTATTCTATCTAATGTTCTGTATATAATATCTAAGTATTATTATATCAATTTTTTACTTTGCAAATTAAAATTATTTTATGAATATTATGGGAGCAACTAGTTGATGGATGAAGCACTAATGTTGGTTTCTTTGTCGGAGACGAATGAATCAGAATATATAACGATTTGTATTTTTGTTGAAAAAAAAAAATTGAAAATTAAAGGCACAACTATCAGATTCATACACAGTTTGCACCCAAAATAAATTTGTTGGAATAAAAATATACCAGAGTGGACATAATTTCCCCTTATAAAATTCCGATCTGATCTTGGGCACCACAAGCTAGCCTCATAGAACCATCATATACCTTGGCACACAGTTACTACATAACCAAAAAAAAAGAAAAAAAGAAAGAAAAAAAGAAAAAGAAAATGGAAAACTATGGTATTCTTTTGTAATTGTGAGAGTTCATAATTCCACAATATTTCAGTCACACACTCAAAATCAATCCAAAAGAAGAGACCAAATAAAGTATAGTACACAAAATGAAGCACAATACCAGAATATCACTTATGTTGTAGTCTTGCCTTTTTACACATCCGTCCCGCTTCAATCTCACAACCAAATAATGAAATGATCTGTTCATCTGGTACCAGAATTCGCCTACGCGTAATTCCAATTCTACCCTTTCTCTTTATATACCTTACCCATTTAAGTCTCTTGGGTGCCGGCGGACACTTCAAAACCGGTGCAATTGTACTTGCCGGAGATGTCGGTGTGTGGTATCCACTATCGTTGTCATCTTGTGGTTTACACCTTTCTTCTTCGGTTTCATTATCTTTCTCAAATCTATCATGTAATTTTGTGATCAGCTCCTGAGAAGTGGTAGAATGTGTTTGGAATTGGAGATTTGTGTCTTTTTGTTTCTGTGTTTCATCTTTGGAACTCATGTATGTTTGGTTGCTTGATTCTGGATTTTCAGATCTGTAAGGGAACTGTGTCGTAAAGAACAATTTGTAGTCTTTCTTGGGGATGTGTAGCTTTGCTTTGTACATTCTTAATTTTAGTTCATAGAGCATGGAGAAACGATTAATGGATGAACAGGATCAAGATAAGATGCCAGAGTGAGTGAGTGAGAGAGAGAGAGAGAGGAGGGTTGGGGGGATGTAATGTAATGTAGGCGCCCCTCTCTCTCTCTCTGAATCTCTCTCTTATATATATATTTGAAGGGGAAGATAATAGTTGAGGTGTTGCGGCTGTTCTATATGTAACAATTTGTGTTTCAATTCCTTTTGTAGTTGGTTATACAAACTAGTTAGCTGCCATTCCACTTCATAAAATTTACCAAGAAATATAGGAAAATGCTAATATGCTACGCATAACATAGAGGGCCTCCGTGCTACGGCTCAATATTTGAGTTTTCAAAATCCTAACGGTTGATTTGAACCGTTCAACATGATCTCCATATGAATATGTACTTGCAAACTAAATTTTATATTTTTTAGAATTTTTTTACTATTTTTTTAAATAGGTAGAAAATCACTTGATTTGAAAATTCTGTACTATTCAGATCAAGTGATTTTCTACCTATTTACAAAAATAGTAAAAAAATCCTAAAAAATGTAAAATTTAATTTGCAAGTACATATTCATATGAAGATCATGTTGAATGGTTCGGATCGACCGTTTAGGATTTTAAAAACTCAAATATTGAGCCGTAGCACGGAGACCCTCTATGCTACGCGTAGCACCGTAACCAACTCCACGAAATATATATACCATTTCATGGAAACAAATTGGAAAAAAGAAAGCAAAATGCCACCTAGAGAAGTTCTAAATGGGTTACATTTTACCACAAATGCATGCGCCTTAAAAAACCTGGAGGTATTAATTATATATTGCACAAGTAATTGTGCTTTACATAGTGTACGTACAACAAATAAGCACTTTAATTTATTCCATTCTTTTATGTTTTATTATCTGACAGTTTGCACTGGAGAATCTTAATTTCCTCTTTTGTTAGCTTTAGATGATCTTAAATAGTTTGTTTGATTGAGAATGGTGTGAGATTTAATTGTGTAATTAATTAATAGTCACTTATTGGGGTCCAGTATAGCTAGATCTGCTCAGAGATCATACCCCTATTATTATTATTATTATTATTATTATTATTATTATTATTATATATATATATATATAGTAGGGTTAAAATACACCGTTGGTTTTGTGCTCCAATCATGCTCCATGTCTTTTTCGCCGTTTTCAAAGTTTGAACAATCGATCTGAACCTCTCAATATGATCTTCATATTAAAATGTGTTTGAGACAAAATTTTATATTTTTTGAAACTTTTTTACTATTTTTTTAGATAGATACAAAATCACTGTTTTGGATGGTCCAAAATCTTCTGAAATCAGTGATTTTCTACCTATCTAAAAAATAAGTAAAAAAATTTCAAAAATATAAAATTTGGTCTCCAAGCACATTTTAATACAAAGATCATGGTGAACGGTTCGAATCGACTGTTCAAACTTTGAAAATGAAAATAAGAATATGGAGCATGATTGGAGTACAAAACTAATGGTGCATTTTAACCCTACTCATATATATATGTGTGTGTGTGTGTGTGTGTGTATATATATATATATATATATATATATATATAGAGTACGGCTAACGCGCTTCCTCTAGCATTTCGGCCGAGGTGCTTCCGGGGGCATATCTTGCAATTTGATATTCAAACAACAAATTCAAACCGTTAGATGTTCAATCTATATTAAAATCTACTTGGAGACCAAATTTTATATTTTTTGGAATTTTTTTACTATTTTTCAAGCTGGTTTGAAAATTGCTGTTTTTATTAAATTTCTGAAGCATTGAAAACAGCGGTTTTCAAAGTGGCTTAATAAATAGTAAAAAAATTCCAAAAAATGTAAAATTTGGTCTCCAAGCACATTTTAATATAGATTGAACATCTAACGGTTTGAAAATGTCGTTTGAATCAATCCGATAGGTTTTTGAGTTAAGCTCACGGTTTGGCTTGGTAAGCTTAAGAGCACCTTAGTTCTACTCTCTCTCTATATATATATATATAGTGATGCTACGGTGCTTTGGGAAGTAAAGAGGGTGTTTTACTTCCCGCTCATATCTCTATTTTCAAAGTTTAAATAGTCAATCCGAACTTCTCAACATGATCTTCATATTGAAATGTGCTTGGAGACCAAATTTTACATTTTTTTTTGAATTTTTTTCCTATTTATTTAGAACTTTTGAAAATCACAGCTTTTCATTAAAATAAAATAATAATAAAAAATTCAGAAAAACAATGATTTTCAAAAATTCCTAAAAAATAGTAAAAATTTTTCAAAAAATGTAAAATTTGGTCTCCAAGCACATTTCAATATGAAGATCATGTTGAGAAGTTCGGATTACTATTTAAACTTTGAAAATAGAGATATGAGCGGGAAGTAAAACACCCTCTTTACTTCCCAAAGCACCGTAGCATCACTATATATATATATATAGAGAGAGAGTAGAACTAAGGTGCTCTTAAGCTTACCAAGCCAAACCGTGAGCTTAACTCAAAAACCTATCGGATTGATTCAAACGACATTTTCAAACCGTTAGATGTTCAATCTATATTAAAATGTGCTTGGAGACCAAATCTTTTATTTTTTGGAATTTTGTTTACTATTTATTAAGCTGGATTGAAAACCGCTGTTTTTCAATGTTTTTCAAAAATTTGGTCTCCAAGCACAGTTTAATATAGATTGAAGATCTAACGGTTTGGAATGTCGTTTGAAGTCAATCCGATAGGTTTTTGAGTTAAGCTCACAAAGGGCTTGGTGAACTTAAGAGCACCTTAGTTCTACTCATATATATATATATATATATTACAATTAGAACTACAATTATAACTAGGGATATATACAGTACCACATGATCAAACTTGATTGATGCAATGAAACTCAATTTAATCTGCAAAAGCTGTGTGGAACAATCTTATTACATCTCAAGTATAATCTGCCTCCTTTTGCCAGAATTATTTGTCAGGTAGAGATATACTATTATTACTTGCAGATGATGTATTTGCTTAAAGAGATAGTTGTTAATTAATTTATGAGCATGATATAACCTCTATCTCATGTATATTCTTTTTCTGAATTCTATATTAAACATCTTTTATTTTAATAAAAATTAAAGTAGACTTAGACCTACTTTATAAAAAAAAAAACTTTATATACACATGGTGTGCATCAGCGCATGACACCATATATATATATAATATAGATTCGCAGTACTCTAGATAATAATACAAGCACGCTAACTTTAAACTTTCTTCTAGCGATAGATGCAATTTTAGCATCAACCTAGAAAATGAAGCCAAACTATAAATAAGATAATGTTGTTCTAAAATATATAAAAAGAAATTACATAATGTGAAGAGATCTGCTCGGAATCTGGGTACGACGACCACTACACAATCCATCAAGTATCATCATTGTAGAGTATGTGCTAAGAATTAGAAAGGTATACTTTGGAGGTAAGAAAATTTCAATGCATTCCAATTTGTCGACACTAGCTAGATAGTGCAGCTATAGGGAAACGAATTCATATCCTCTGCATTAACTCAAAAGACAATCTTCTGAGTTAATGAATCTCGACTGTCCAATATGTTTCAAGATTCGTGCGAACTAGATCTGCACTAATTAATATTAAAGGGGCCCCTATGTTATAGACACGAGCCGGATTGACTCCGTTTAAAATCAGATGGTTGAAATTCATTAACTCAAAAGATTCTCTTTTGAGTTAATGCAGAGGATATGGATCCTAGGGAAACAGGGGCGGATCCAGGATTTTTGTCAGGAAGGGACAAGAAAATAACGAATCGGATTTGAATAGTTAAGGTTCAAATCCATTAGCTAATCGGGTATTAGATAAAAATAATGCTTTAATTTCTAATTTTCAATGCTCTGACTTCTAATTTTCAATACTCTAACTTCTAATTCTAATTATTAATTAGAATTTAAGAAATTTATCATAATTTTAACTGTAAATTTAACATTAATTACAAATCAAAAGTTCAGAGAGGGGCAACTCAAAATTCTAGAGGGAGGCAAAGTCGAACCGAACCTATAAATTTGTATAAAACTTCAAAATTCAGGGAAAGAAAGTTGACCCCTGGATTAGGCTGGGTCCGCCCCTATAGGGAAATGAGAATTTATTGGTGTGTTTTTCTATTTTTGTGCCACAAGATTTTTCGCTTGTTTTTTTTAACTATAACACACACATGCACAAAAGCCAATTCGAATCATACTATTATTTTCGTTAGATTTCAAAAATACCACCACTGCTAACTTCACTAGCAGGTTGCATAGGCAAACTGCCGGTAAAGTTAGCGGTCAAGACAAACCCTATTCGCAGGGAAGGTTGGTAGGTAGGGACTATTCTTGACTTTTTTATTATAAATTTTTAAATTCTCTCACCTCATCCTCATAACACATTCATTTTACTCAACCTATACAATAATAAAATATCGAGTAATAATAGAGGTTCACAGTCTGGTCGTGACTCGTGAGGAAGCGAGAGGACCGTTAAGTTTCATATGCTGACGTTATAGGGACGAGAGTCGAATGTGACCGCTGCTGACAAACGGGTCCGGATCCCCTAAAGTAACCCAATTTTTGGGTTTTGGATCGGGACCGTCCAAATTAAATCCGTCGCTCAAGATCATCTCGGAATTCAAACCTGTCTCTCGGAATGTGTGCGCTCCACTTTAATTGGATGTTCATCGATTTGAATCGGATGGTTCCGATCCAAAATCCAATTTTTGGATTACTTCACTGGATCTGAATTCCTGACAAACACCTCTCTGATTCCTTTGGAGGACTAATTGTACTCTGATCGGGCATTTAGGATATACATGAACGAGAATATTAGACATAATCAGAGTGGTGTACCGACATTTTGTGTCTCTTGTAATCATAGTGACAAATGAATTATTCGGGTTCGGTTCGGCGAGATCAAAAATTCGTGATTCGGAAATAATTCGAGTATAATTCGGGAATGATTTGGTACAACAAGAAAGCAAAAAAAAATTCAAAATTTCAAAATTTAAGATTTGATTTACATAGAATACTATATTAACATGGTCACAAAAAATTTCTGTCTCAAATTCACCACAGCCCACGTGGCTTGGCCGCTTGGTCAAAGTGAAAATAATTTTTTTTTCAAAAGCTACCTCAGCCCACGTGGCTTTGCTCCTAAAAAAATTTCAATGCAGCAGCACATTTTTCGAATAAAATGCGAATAATTCGTAAAAAACGTTTTATTCGCATTTTATTCGCGAATAAATCGGTAAAAATTCGATCAACCGTTTCATTCGCTGTTCGGTTCGGCAACCTCCAAAAAACGTTTTATTCGCGAATAAAACGCGAATCATGTTACTATACTTATAATTGTAGTTGTCAGTGTTTTGATTGCGGCCGCATATGTGTATGCAGTTTACTACTACATTGAAAATGTCATGCAATCAATGTGGACCGCATAATAACAATTCATGCGGACTGCATAATACCAGTCCATCTGAAAATTTATTATTCAGTAAGTAACAAATATATCTAAATTGGGATTCATATAATTTTATTAATAAAAATACGAATCGGACATCAAAATTCAGTTCCAAATGCTCATCCGGACTTCGTTCAGTTAAGTGAATTTTCTTTTAGTCCCTATCTTGTTTTACAGGCTCTAACGGTTCCCAAGTATTATGGTTTGAAGTTGTGGGACTAAGGAAGGGTTGATTATCTAGAATGAGTACTTGAAATTGGACCGAATTTTAACTAAAAAAACACTGATTCATTCACCTAGAGAACTCATTACTTTATTACAAAATATCAATTTAACGATTTTGGGCGAGTACGTACCAGTGTTGTAAATGACAGTAGGCAGTTGTCGGGTGGAAATGGTACTGCCAAACAATTAATCGGAAATAATTGAGAATAATTGATTATAATTGGAAATAATCGGCCGATTAGTCTGAAAATTTCTTCACAGTTTAGTCAGAAAATTTCTTAACAGTTTACTAATTCTTGACAGAAATGGTACTGCCAAACGATTAATCGGACGGATGTTTTTTACAACACTAGTACGTACCTGGCGATTTTGGGCCAGTACATACATTTGAAATATTAAAATCTTTCTATACTGAGATTTTTCATATTACTAAATTTTTGACCTTTTTATCGCACGAGAGAATTCATCTTTTGAGCAAAATATTCAAAAACTTTGATACTTTGATAGTTTAACTCAACAATATTTCATTTAATAATTATATCTTACTTTTCACTTTTAATTAACCAAGTTGTTCCATCTCAATTTCACTTTTAAAAACCACATATATAAATTTGCACTAAAATCCGCATGTGCGGTATGCAGTGACCTTCCGCATGCATGAACAAAATTACATTTTAAAACATTAGTAGTTGTAATTGCTTATTTTTGCTGCACCTGCCTCTGATTTTTATTTTTTGTGTTATAATTGTAGTTGTAATTGCTTATTATTATTATTTTTTGTATTGGTCGAGTTGCCTATTTTTTGTGTTATAATTTAAAAAAAAAACGGAATATTTAGAGTTCTTTGCATATCTTTTTTCTTCATTTTTGTTTGTTTTATTTTTCTCTCTATTCAGTGATGATCAGCACTGCTAATTAAAAATAGCAATTAAGACAAAACCTACCTGATCATACAACTGAATTTAGTCAGACGAAGTCGATTGATGGATCGTACGGAACCTGAATTTAGGATTAGAACCATCCAATATAGTATAATAATTTAATGGCATTTGCTTCGGTGGACATAAGGACCTATTTGTAAAATGAGTTATATTTTTATTTTCAAAGTTCAAACAGTCAATCCGACCGTTCAACATTATCTCCATGTTAAAATGTACTTGGAGGTCAAATTTTACATTTTTTTGAATTTTTTTACTATTTATTAAGTATTTTACAAATTCAATGGTCTGAATTTGACTAGTTTTTGTAAAATACTTAATAAATAGTAAAAAAATTCAAAAAAATGTAAAATTTGACCTCCAAGTACATTTAAATATGGAGATAATGTTCAACGGTCGGATCGACGGTTTGAACTTTGAAAATGAAAATAGTACTCATTTTACAAATAGGTCCTTATATCCACCGAAGCATCCCTCTAATTTAATACATGCAAATTTATTTTTCTCATATTGTCTAATTTTTAATTATTATTTTTTAAAGTGCTCTAATAAGTAACTAAACTCTATATTTTAAGGTCCCGTTTGGCAACATGAATGAAGTGAAGGATTAAAAATTAAAGAAACATTAAAGAGTTCGTATTAGGCAAATATATAGAATTGAAATTGTAATGTATATTTGAATAAAAATTATATATAAGGAGTGAAAGACTATATAGTCAACGACCACAATTATAGTCACGAGAAAAAGAAATTTAAGGTTATTCATGCTAACAAAAGGTATGGTGCCACTATCACTGTCATATCCCGCTTCTCTACCTCCAAGATCGTCACCGTGTACAACTTTAGTCAATACCAATAGTATTAGCCACATGAAGAAAGATTTAAGATTACTCATGCTACCGAAGGGTATGATGCCACCATCACAGCTGGGTCTCGCTGCTCTACATCTAAGATCGCCACCAAGTACAACTTTACTAAATGATAACAGTCATAGTGACGGAAAAAAAAAGTTAGATTACCCATGCTAGCTACGAAAGGGTATGGTGCCACCATTACTTTCGGGTCTCGCTCCCCTACTTCCAAGATCGTCACCAACTACAACCCTAGTCAACGACAACTATTATAGTCACAGGAAAAAGAAATTTATATTACCCATGCTACCAAAGAGTATGGTGCCACCATCACAGCCAGGTCTCGCTTCTCTACCTCTAAGATGGCCACAATGCTACAAATTTTCTGAATAACAACAATCATAGTCACTGAAAAAAAAAAATTAGATTACTCATGCTACATAAGTATATGATGCCACCATCATAGCCGGGCCTCGATATCGTTACTTTCAAAACCAACACAGTGATAAAATTGATAGTTTGAAGAATGGATCGATGATCGATTTTGTTTTTTTTTCTAATTAAGGAAGAAAATAAAATATTAATTTATTGTATAATGAATATGAGAAACTTTAATTTGATTAAAAGAAATGGGATCATAAAATTGTAAACAAATAAGTTTGTGTAATAATTGATGAGAAATATTAGTATTTCTAAATTTAAAGAGATATTTGTTGTGTTTGTTAAGCTTTTCATCCCTTCGCTATAATTTGCGACTTCTTTATTTGAGTGTAATGTTCACTAGCTATTAGCTATCCATTGAGTTATTTTACAAGGAAAAATGAGAAAGTATACAAAAATATAAGATAAACCATACAAAATAATATATATATTTCAACCAAAAATAGTGCATAATATACATTCTAATTATGGTTCCTTATCATTGTTTTAATTTACTATTCACCTTCAGACTCAGTTTACAATACTTATTTATTCACCAAATATCGACAGTTAAACTACCTACAATTTTTATAGTATAATTATGCCGATCTTTTTATCATTACTTTCCGTTAGAATAATCTTCATCCATTCCTTCTTACAGAAGTCGCAGCGTATTGTAAACTAATATCTAATAATTATACCTACATTTTTTATAGTATAATTATTAGATATCAGGGTGTTTTTAATAAAAATTTGGAATTGAGGGCAGATTTGTTATTTTTTTTTAGGGTATTAATAAAAATATCGGGTGATGCGCATTATTGAAGAAAAATTGCAAGCATGTGTAAAAATAAGAAAACTAATATACATAGGGCTCCAGGAGAGAAAAATGTTGATCTGAATTGAATTCATGTTGAAGCATAATGGGGCCAGGGACCAATGACCAAGAGAAAATAAAGGATGAAGAGAAGAGTTGCATGTTAAGGTAAAGGAAAAAATGGTTGTGACTTTAGAAGGCATAATATCGATCCATCCTCGTGCCATCATTCATTGTCAATTTGTCACGCCATCGCTTCCCCATCTTATCATCATTATGCCCCATCTTGTCATCATTATGGTCCCAAACAATTTATGTTTGCTGTGCAAAGTAAAATTTTCGCTGTTAATAACGCAACCCATGGATTAAACTCAAGAAACTTTCCAAGTAATTTCATCATGGGGCAAGAGAACAAAGCCCTCCCAAACTCAAAAAAGTAATCAAACATGTTACGCATTTCTGTGGCCCTATATGAGACATAAGAATAAGGGTATAGATAGGGGTGTTTTTAAATGGTTGTTTATGTTAAAAACCAAATTAAAATAATCAAATTAAAATTTTATTAACAAAAATCTAACCGAATAAAACTTGCCAATTGAATAACAACCAAATCAAAAGAACCAAAGTAATTAAATTTCAATTTGTTTGGTTG
The DNA here is from genome assembly GCA_025461125.1 of Carex kokanica. Classification (NCBI taxonomy): domain Eukaryota; kingdom Viridiplantae; phylum Streptophyta; class Magnoliopsida; order Poales; family Cyperaceae; genus Carex; species Carex kokanica. The sequence goes on along the minus strand of JAJGRX010000390.1, from coordinate 12,375 downwards.
AACCGAAAAATCAGAGAGATTAAATATCAAAAAGTCAGAAACTTAATACACACAAATACATTTAATAATCATATAAACCGTAAATATCAAATAAATAATTGTTTTCTCCAAGAAAAAACAATTTCACCCATGAACTAATTGAATTATGCGCCATTAATGTGAGCTGTCATGTGAGGGATTCATTTTATAATTCAAATGATCTCTTTTCCTGGTTAAATTCTTATTGTTTGTTTCCTGAAAAGGGAGATTGGTGGGTCTCTGATTCTAATACTAGGCGCGTGAATTATTAGGACATAATCATCAGTCAAGCGTTCTTCTTGACTAGGTTACAGGACCATTAGCGAATGAAATTATAATATGTAAATGAAGGTACGTACATCTAACTAAAAGAGAGAAACAAAATAGATCATATATATATATATTGGATCTACGTACTGTCCTTTTTTAGGTTTTTAAATGTTTGTTATCTTCAAATTAGTTGTAAACAAGTTTCTTTTTAAAAAGGGATATTGGATTTCCATGTACGCACGTAATTCACATAATCACATTATAATTTGGGATAGCTAATGATAGGGATTGAAATTGCAACGAGCCGAACTGAATCGAGCTAGACATAGCTCACAGCTTGCTCATTTTCCAAAACGAGCGAGCGAGCTAAAAAAGTGGCTCGTGACTCACTTGGTATCGAACCGAGTCAGAAAACGAGCGAGCTTTAGCGAGCCACGAGTTGCGAGCTAAAAAAGTGGCTTTTGGTTCGCTCGTTCTCAGACCAAGCCAGAAACGAGCAAACTCTTTCCGAGTGAACCACGAGCCGCTAGCTTTTTTTGTCATCCCTAATGTGTAGTGTGCTCAATATTGTCAACGTGATTGAGTGTCAATATTTGTGCAAAAATGTTTTAATTTTCTTGAAAAAAAGCCTCACAAATCGAAAATAAATATGTTGTTATTCCAATGGAATAACATATTCATGATATTCTGATCTCAATCGTTGATCTTTGTTAAGTTCGCGCATGAAAAAAAAAACTCGTTGGAATTTGCGCATGGAAAAGTTTAAACGGTTAGAATCGGAATAACATGTTCCTGTTATTTTAAGGTCATGTTTGGTTATAGAGTAAAGTTAATGATGATTAAATTGCTTACTCAATATTACTATTCAAATTTTACACCTCGTTTGGTAGCTTAAGTCGTGGATTAAATTAATTCATATGAAGGAGTAAGTTATTAGAAAATGAACACATGTCTATGATAGTGGGCTATACAGATGGAGTAAGTGTAGAATAAGTTTAATTTACCTAGAAAGATGGAATAACTTATTTCATATTAACTCACCTCTTACTCCATCTTACTCCTATTTTACTCATTTGACTCCTTAAACGTAGAGTAAAGAATTTACTCCACCTCTTACTCATATATAACAGCAAATTTATTTCCTCACAAATCAATTAAATGGGACGGTGTCGTAATTAGGCTGTCACATGGTATGTAATGTTTGCAAGAAAACACCGAAAAGGAAAAAGGAAGAGCAATATGCCTACTCAATACGATTGAAAAGGATATATTGGTCCATTTATTGAGTGACACTGGGCTGACATCAAACTGAGCCCATTTAGACTGGATACATGCAAATATGTTTATAAACAGAATAAACAAACCGGTTTGTAGAGAATAATTAGGATTAAGGAACTAATAATAGCATAAGAGTTAATTCATTATAGGCTATTATAGGAATAAAAGAAGCAACTAAACTTATTAAAATAAAGTTACTCAACTTTTTTTCTTTTTTTAGAAAATATAGGCAACAGTACAATACTAGACAACCATTAGAATTTCTAACGTCTATTTTTTCTTTTTTCTATATAAACAACTCTGTACACTTTTTATAACTAGATTAAATACAACAACTGTTTCAACTCATCAATTTACTTCCGCAATTACTCAGAAAAATCAACACGGGTACTACTCACCTCAAAATTTCCGAGATTTTTTTATTAATATCCAAAGTTAATTACAAAATATTAAAAATGCCTAGAGCCGCTGACTTTTGTTAAAAATGCCCAAACCGGCCATCAAATGACCGGTCCTTGATTTAATTTTTTTTTTTAGAGACAAATAGCTAAAATGCTGAAATAACACTAAAAAATCGAATTTTTTTTAAAATATTTGTCAAATTACTTTTTGGATAGCATAGTTATACTAAAATACGCTAAATCTTAAAATTATGTTAATCTATGCTGATTTACACTAAATTACTTGAAATTATGTTAATTTTTTTAATTTTTTTTAAGAGACAAATAGCTAAAATGCTAAAATATAACACTAAAAAATCGAATTTTTTTTTTATTTGTTAGATTACTTTTTTGAAATATAATTAGCATATTTATACTAAAATACGCTAAATTACTTGAAATTATATTAATTTATGCTGAATTACACTAAATTATGCTAAATTATAATAATTACGTAGAATTATGCTAGAATACGGTAAATTACGCTAAATTACATATGAATAAGGATGATATATTCACTGAGAAGGTGAAAAACGACGACGAAACTTCAAACGGCCATAAAACGGCACAAAATCGGCCCTATTCATATGTATTGAACTTGTAGAAGTGCCAAAAAACAAAGAGAAGTGCCTCAAAAGTTGAGTTGAAGTTTCCGATTAACATTTTCATTTCGATTCTCCAATCTACTTAGCTCAGTAAATTAGTTATATAATGAACTTGTAGAATACCAATTTTTATTATTTTTGGATTTTGTTACTATTTTTTATGATTTTTGAAAGATGGCACAAAAGCGGCCCTATTCAATACGTAATTTAGGGTAATTTACCGTATTTTAGCATAATTTTACATAATTATTGTAATTTAGCGTAATTTAGTGTAATTCAGTGTAAATTAACATAATTTCAAGTAATTTAGCGTATTTTAGTATAAATACGCTAATTATATATAAAAAAAGTAATCTAACAAATATTTAAAAAAACAATTCGATTTTTTAGTGTTATATTTTAGCATTTTAGCTATTTGTCTCTAAAAAAAAAAATTCAAGAAACGGCCATTAAATGGCCGGTTTGGACATTTTTAATAAATTCAGGCGCTTCTAAGCATTTTATTATTTTGTAATTAACTTTGGATATAAATAAAAATGTCGGAAAAATTTGCTTCTAAAGAAAAATCTCAAAATTCAACGGGTGACGGGTACTTTTTTGGACACATTGATTCACTTACTCATTTAGGTTTACATCTCAAAATTTGCTTCTAAAGAAAAATCTCAAAATTCAAACGGGTGACGGGGGTACTGTTTTGGACACATTGATTCACTGACTCATTTAGGTTTACACTTATCAAATTTAAAACATCAAATATGTCTCTGAACAAATTTATTAGTTTATCCTAAATTAAAAATTGAAACTAGAAAAGAAAAAGAAAACTTAAATGAGCTCGAAGGGATTGAAAGCTTGTTTAAATGGATACTCAAAATGAAACCAGCAGCCCCTTTATAGCTAGGGGAGTGCAGGGGCATTGTACGGCCACTGGAGCTGCATCGCTATTTGTGCAGACCCTAGTGTTTGGAGCCACAGAACACCGGAGCGGCCTAAGTAGATATGGAAAAACCCAAAAACAGAAGTGTATTGGTTTAATTTTTTTAGAAAAATGTTATAAATAAAAATTTCAGCCCTACTGGTGACTGGTAGCAGCAACAGAAAAGCCCACATCTCTCTTCTTTATTTCTTTAATATTAATATGAATAAATGAGTAGAACTGGGTGTTCTTAAGCTCACCAAGCTCATTTGTGAGCTTAACTAAAAAACTCATCGGATTAGCTTCAAGCGACGCATCCAAACCAGTGTTCTAAATAGCGCGCTATAGCGTTTTTGGACCCCAAACGCTACGCTACGACATCAAAATGCGCTATTTGCGCTACGGCCGCTATAGCGACCGCTACAGCGCTATTTGCGCTATACAATATGAGTTTTTTATTTTTATTTTTTATTTTTAAGCAATTTATATGGGTTTTAAATAAAGATAAAAAAAATCTCAAACCGAAATTGAATTTGTTGCTACTTGCTACAAATAAATCAATTTGAAATTGGGAATAGAAATTGAAATTTGAATAGAAAAAAAGTCCAAACCGGAATTAAAATTTGAATAGAAAAAAAAAATAGATTATGTCATGAATCATGATACTTAAGATATTTTTAATAGGAAAAATCGATAGTTTATGATATTACTATGGATATTTTGAACCGCAATTTGGACTTTGTACGGGTTCAATATGAATATTATAATTTCTTAATTACTTTGGTGTTATTTATTGTTCTATGAGACCTTAGATAATGTTGATAGTTAGTACAAATATTGAATATACGAAATGTAAAAAAAAAAACGCTATTTGGAATAGCTTCCGCTATAGCGACGCTATTCGCTATAGCTTTTTTTTTAGCCTTCCCGCTACGACGCTATAAACGCTATTTAGAACCTTGATCCAAACCATTGAAACTGATTTATTTCACGAGTGATGCGTTTATATGTCAAATTTATAATTTTTCGAACTAATTTAGTATAAAGTCAAGTGGTGAAAAAAAGATGGTTTATGAGTTAATTTTAATGTGTTCATTCTTCATTATTTTTTGACTGCTTGACTTTATATTAAATTAGTTTGAAAATTTATAAATTTGACATGTAAATTCATCACTCGTGAAGTAGATCGGTTTCAACGATTTGGATGCGTCACTTGAAGCCAATCCGATGAGTTTTTGAGTTAAGCTCACAAATGAGCTTGGTGGGCTTAAGAACACCCTAGTTTTATTCTGAATAATTATTAATTAATTGTATTGAGTTATTATTGTGTATTTAAAATGTGAAAAAATTGAAATATTGAATTGTAAAAATTGACTATTAATTTATTGTATTAAATTGTGATTATAATTCTAAATTCTCTTAAAATAATTATTTCAATTTCAAATTTGGCAACGAGAATTTAGTGTCAATATTTGTGCAAAAGCGTAATTAATTTTCCTTGAAAACACCCTCAAATCTCAATCAATGTCTCGTAACACTAAGTGACGGGCACGCAAGAAAACATTGAAAAGGAAAAAAAGAAGAGAAATGCTTCGTCATACCATTCAAATTTGAAAAGGAATATATTGGCCCATTTATTGAGTCAGACTGGGCCCAGTTTGGACACATGCTAATGGAATGAGAGTAGGTCCGATGCCCATCGGACCTACCTTGGTTCGATGGGTGTGATGACCATCCGATCTTCATCAAGATTCGTGTGATCTGCATCAAAATCCGTGCATGTATGTATCAATTTCCGTGTGCATAGATTTTGATGCTAATCGTACGGTTATAGAGCTAATTGAACCTAACTGTAGGTCCGATGCCCATCGGACCTACTCCTATCTCCATGCTAATATGTTATAACTTCTAGTAGGAATAAACAAAGATGTGTTGTGGATTTTGACATTTGTCTCGAATTCAAAATTCAAAATTCAAAGGTGACGTGGGGACTGTTGTGGAGTTTGACATATGTCACATATCTACCTCTTTCCAGACCTCAGGTGTCAAACTCAACCACTCCACCTCTTTCTATTCATTTTGGATGATTTGTTCTTTTCTTTTCTTTTTTTTCTTGAAGAAGAAAGCATGTCTATCGCCATTGGTTTGAACGACATCAAGAAACAAGCTTCTTTCTTCTTCAAAGAAAAGATTCGAACTGCCCGCCTTGCCCTTACTGATGTTACTCCTGTGCAACTGTATGTAATTCCCAATCCTTCCTCTCCATTTCTGTTTCTCTTTCTCTAGAAGGAATGGTATTAATTAAGCTCTGTTTTCAATCCTTTAAAAATATATATATATATATATAGGCTGACAGAGGAAGCAACAAATGGGATTTCATCGGCGCCAGATGCAAAGACTATGCGATTAATATCTCGTGCTGCTTTTGAAATCGATGATTATTTGCGAATTGTGGGTATTTTGCACAGGAGGTCTGTAACTTGTCATATTCTTTTAATTTTTCTTTTCATGGATCTTTGCTTAATTTATCCTCTCAAAGGTACTCTCCTCAGTTTATTCTCACTTTTTATGAAGGCTTGCAAAGTTTGAGAAGAAACAGTGGAGAGAACCATACAACTCCTTGGTGCTGCTGGAGCACCTTCTCATCCATGGACCCGAAAGGATTGCCGATGAATTTCAGAGTATCAAAGATATTATACAAGACATGCGCAAATTTCACTTCATCGATGAAAGAGGGTACTGTTTGCTTTAATTTGTCTTGCTTAAAATTAAAGGTAAATTAAGAATGTGTGTGCTCAATTTTAATCTATATATTAATTATTCCTCTTGATGTTTTTCTAGGTTCAATTGGGGTTCAGTTGTGAGAAAGAAATCAGAGAAGGTGCTGAAATTGCTGGAGAAGGGCCCACAATTCAGAGAGGAGAGAGAACGGGCCCGCAAAATCTCACATGGAATTCAGGGATTTGGTAGCTTCAATCGAAATTCAACAAGTAATACCATCTTCCAAAATCATGAGAAAGCTTCAAATCTCTACGGGAGGAGCATTTCACTCTATGAAGAATGCGGTTATAATGAGAATCAAAAGGAGAATATGAATTTGGATTTGGGTTTGGATGAAAAATTAAGTTTGAGTTCAACTAAATAGAAGAGGAGGAAAGCAGCAGTGGTTCTACAGTTGGAGGGAGAGTCTGAGCCATTTATAGCACGAGAGGAGGAGGAAGTGAAAAAAGGATGATGAAATGGAAAAGATAATAATAGAGCATCCATTTGCTAGCTTTGAAAAAGAGACCCAAAAATCTCTGTTGCTATTCAGCCAAGGTTAACAAAATTTTCAAATTTCAAGCATGGTTTTGTTTATATAAAATTAGATGCAGACGCCCATCGCGTCTATGGTTATTTGGGTCGATGTGTATTATTGTATTTTCTGTACACTAGAACTCCTTTTTTTTTTTGTTATTATATCTGTTTTGATGTTATCTTCTTGTCATATGATTTTTTTTCCAATTATTTCTCTTTTGATGCCCACCTGTAAAATCACTGGGCAATTTCTCAATAAGAGTAGTCACGTCACAGGGTATGTTGTGGGAGGAAACGGTGGTAGCTCATAGAACTTGCCAGTGAAGGGGTTTATGAGAGGGAGCCAGTATCCTCTGCGGAGTTATTTCCTGCGGAGCGTGCGGTGCTTTTAATCTGATCCGTTCGTTTTGATCGGACGAATCAGATCAGATCTTATCGGACAGGAAAATTTTAGTTTTTTGTTTTCAATTCGGATAAAATCTAATATTATCCGTCCGATAAAAACGAACGGATCAGATTAAAAGCACCGCATGACTCCGCAGGGGATAACTCCGCAGAGGATACCAATTCTTATGAGAAGAGGGAAGAATTTGGGTTTGACGATGACAGGCTCCAGGTTCGTCCGATCCACTTTAAGATTTGTGTGTGTCCGCTTTAATATTCAGGAAGATATAGCGCGCACGATCCCCATTTTAGATAAAATACTCTCATTTCCCAAACATAGAGAAAAAAAAAATAGAGATTGATTTAAAGAGTTACAGTAGCTATAGCTAAATTATTTACAGTGGTTTTTTTTAGGAGGAATTTAATGTATATCCCTCAAAAGTTTCAATATTACGTATTTATCCCTCCAAAATTAGTAATTACATATTTATCTTTGAAAATTAGTAAAAACTCACATATTTGTACAACCCATCATATTTAACATTAATTTTCTATTTATTCCCATTTTACCCTTCTTCTATTTTCCCTTCTAAGGCTAATGTTCTTGTCTAGTGTCTGAACAATGTTTTGGTCCCATTTCTATTTTCCCTTCTCCTCGGTGGCTTCTATTTTCCCTTTTAAACACGTTGGGGCGGGAGAAATCCGAAAGTTCAAGGGGCAGATGACAGAAAAATTAAAGTAGCGAGGGGCGGGAGAAATTCGAGAGTCACCGCGGCAACTCCTAATCCAGCATGAGAGTCCTTTGTGAGAGGGGAGGCGACGAGAGAAGTTGGGGAAAATATGTGATTTGGCGTGTTTGGAGAGAGGCGTAAGGTTTGACGCCTTCGAGAAAAATACTTTTTGAATTTTTTCTTATATTGTTATGTGTTCATGCATGTTAGCAGAAGATGTCAACTTGTATCACTCATAATCAAAGCTAGTGAAAACAAATAGAAATTTGAATATTTTATCTTCTTGTCATATATGAGAATAGTAAATCATATTTCACACCACAACTTTTGGTTCATAACATGGTTGGTAACTGGTACCATTGCTGTCTCGGGTAAAAAAAAAAGGGGGAAAAATAGAACATGTGTGCAGAAGAAAACGATGGCAGGAGAACAAATATAGATAGGGTAAAAAGGAGTGCGGATGTACAAACTACCATTTTGAATAAAGAAATTTCAAATAAATAAGAAGAAACAAAATCTTCGAAATTATGTATTTTCCCCTCTAAAATTCATGATATCAGATTTACCCTCAAAATTCCTATAACTCACAAAATTACCTAATTTACTGTTTTTTCTATTATAACTTGTTTTTAATTTATTGCCTTTTTTGTTGGTGGAAGGCAACAAAAGGGGAAAAGTCGGTGCAGATGTTAGAGAATTTTGAAGGAATTGGTACAGACTGGTAGAATTCCTTTCCTAAGTATTAATGCAGATCAAAGAGAATTCCAAGTAATTGATAATTGATGCGAATCAAAGACAATTTCGAAGAATATAATGAGGAATTCGTAAGTATTTAGTGCTTGTCTAACAAGAAGCCTCTAATGTGTTCAGAGCTGGCGTTGTTTGAGAAAAGAGAAGAGAGCTTCACTTTTCTCTTACCAAGTAAACATGTTCTACCTTAACACCTAAAAATAGAAATATAACCATAACAACTCTCAGGATCAATCCAAGAAAACTTGTCTAGTAATTTTATCTTTTCTTTTCTATATATGATTTGCGGCAAAGACATCATTATAAACATAGTAAATAAGTTCGGGAAGTTCATGTCCCGTGATGATGATCCACTACATACTCTCTCGTATGTTTGATTGTTAAAAGAAATATTTGAATCCATGGAGGTTGCATTAGCTTCCCGTCCGGTAAGTTGCTCTCCTATTCTATTCTATTCTAGGATCTTAATTCCATATCCTAATTTTTAAATCTTATTATTTTCATCTTGTCGCTAGAGGCAAATCTATTTATGGTTTTTATTAATCGAGTTTTCCTTTTGTTGCGGTATGCTTTTGGTAATCTTCTAGCATTCGAAATGATCTGGCTTACAAATCACAGAGGATTATTCTTTCAAGAAATTAAATATGTCCTTACGCTAATTTTAATTCTAAATACTTGAATTCTCTTAAATGTCTCATTTCCTGTTTGATGAGGCATTTGCAGAAACTGAGCAGATAATAATTTAATTTACCAGTTGTTTCACAGTGAAAATATCGGGGTTAAGAAGAAGAATCAAAATGGCGCAAAATTCAGGATCGAAGAGGTCCAAGTTTGGGTTGGAACGTCACCATCCTGGGTGCATCGAGAGCCTTCTTCACTTTGCCATTTTTCAGGGCAGCTGGCAACAACGCCTTCACCTAAAAAAGATGATTGCTTATAAAAGGCACACCGATATCTCTCGCCCTCCCAGTAACATTTTTACTATCCTTTTTTTACTGGTTCATCAGTATGTCTTGTAACTACAGTACTGAGTCCTGATTTTGAATTTTCAAATTAATTTATATAAGATCGTTTGCTTTGTTTCAGGAATCAAAGTTTCCAAGGTGCAACATTGCGTCATCAAGGAGGTTTCCAACTTACAAGTCAGTTCAATTGCAATTGCATGCATCTAAATTTGGAGTTTAACAAAGAGTACAAAAAATAAAATATTGGCTTCCTGTTATGTCCTTAAAGTACATTAATTTTAAATTGATTAGGTTGGAGAAGGTAAATTGGGATCTCCAGGTAAATCCCCAACAAAATCTCCCACTAAAAGTCCTCGGAAGGATCTATTCAAACCTCTCAAATTCAAAAAGAAATCAAGCGAGAAGAGTCACAGGAGGTGCATCACTTCTCTACCTCATCCCTTGGCATCTCGGCTTGCACGCACCATGTCAATGCATCATTTAAAAAGCTGTAACTATTTTTGCCAAATGAGTCCTCTGATAATCAAGAAACAACAAATGACAGAGACGTTTCGCACTGTTCTGGTTCTCCTTCTACCAGTAAATTTTTGCAAAATGAACCCCAGAAAACTTGCCAACAATGTGGAAGTGTGTCTCGATTAAACTCAGTAGACCAAATCCATCATTCAAAGGATCTACTGGACTTTCTTCAGTTTTTCAATGAGAACAAGAATTTGCTGATGAACCTCGCCCGTAACCCTCAAATTTTATTGGCCAAAGAACCACTTGAAAAACAGGCATCTTCAAATGAAGGAATAGAGTTAAACAAGTCCCAGACTTTTCCGAGGCCTGGTCAACCAAAAAACAAAGAACCGCACGTGCCTTCTACTACACCAAATAATTCAAAATCTATTAGATCTGATGTCAAGAAGGCAATAAAGGAGAACAAGAAGGAGGTCATTCATATAGCCAATGACGGCTTTCTTCACAGAGTGCCGTATGGACAAAAAGATCATGAGGGGCATAAACTAATTATAGGAAAGAAGGGGTTGAAACTCAAATGAGGAGGTCTACTTCTCTTAGTGAATCACTTGAGAAATACTCAAATCTTTTTGAATCCATATCGAAAGAGGAACCAAAACTTACAGACAGCAGGGCAGGGTCGCTGCAAAAGAGATCATCGGATTTAGTCTTTAAAAGAATACACTCTTCGCCTGAAATTAAACCTTACACTGCATTTGTACCACCTTTCTCAGTTACTGCATCTTTTATAGATGCTCCTGATATTAAAAGTGTGCACTCTTGTCCTGAGGCTGAGTCTGAACCATTAGAAAATGCATTAGGTATCAATGAAGAAGTTGAGCAGTTAGATCTCCAGTTGTGTACCAATCGAGTTAAGAACTTGATCTGTGTCACATGACCATGATGCATACAACCAAATATGGAGGAAAATAGAAACTATAATAGTCCATTTTCTGATGATACCACTGGTATCTCCCCAAAGCAATCCGTTTCAGGTGACATTCTAAGTATATTGTTTCTTTAAGAGAATTAATTGAACTTTTTTTTCTATTATATGGTTTCGTGTATATTGAATTCAGCAGCAAGCTCCATGCTTTCTATCTCCTTTTATTCATTTACTTTATTTTGGAATCGAAAAACCTATGTACCTTACCTAGCATCCCTTACACTATAACTCTAAAATGATTGCAGATTCTAGTCTTAAATCTGATAACATGGACTCGAATGAATCCAAGTTACAAGAAGACGCAACCAAAGTACATGTCAATGATCACTACAACATAGGAGTAGATGAGAGTGATGCGGCATACTTCCTTTACATGAAAGACATATTGGCGAAATCCGGGTTAACGGGTAGCGAGTGGTATTCATCTGAACAACCTGTTATAGACCCGGCATTCTTGGAGCTCGAGCCTGACTCGGGTCCAGACCAAGTCCTTTTATTTGATTTGATAAACGAGGCTTTGCTAGATGCATATGAATCTTCACTGCTCTCTGGCACATGGGTCCCACGATGCGGATTTGTGACGAGACAGTTGCATTTAGGTGAACGTATGACAGAGGAAGTGTGGGCTAGATTGAAAAGGCAGCTGAATTCTTTTGTGGAGGTTGCAATAGAGGATGTGGTGGCAGCTGATTTTCTCAAGAACAGGGACGGATGGATGGATTTGAATTATGATTCCGAATTGGTGGGTTTAGATTTGGAGGATTGGATAGTTGAGGATTTGATAGATGAAATTGTACTGGAAATAGGTGAATCCCAAATCTATCCTTCTTTCTGATGCAATTGATCAGGATTTGTGTACAGATTATTTCTTTTTTTTTCTTTTGGTTGGTTTACAGTACTGATGTACCAGATGTACAGTAAAGCTGATAATATGTATAGTTAGGCAAGTTATATACACATACGCATATGTGTGTTTATATTGATTGATTAGATGGGGAGAAATTCAAATACTTGAACCATTTGTTTGTATTAAATTGGGTACATACATAACTAGGCAAAATACGCATAGTGGACATGAGATTCTTTAAAAGCTAATAATTAAGCAGTTATTTTTGCTTTTCATATTGCAGTGTATAATGTCCATCTCTATTTTGAAAAAAAGAGAGTACAAAACCACATTCAAGGATCAACTTGAACATTGGAAAAAAAATGTACTCAATTAATGCATGTTTAATTAAGATCATACAACACATAGAATAACATCTTCGTGGAATTGG
>JAJGRX010000335.1:0-36711 GCA_025461125.1 Carex kokanica | reverse complement strand
TCTCACCCAAAAATAGTACAAAAAAAAAAAGATGCAATCCTTGGTACTGAAGAATTCACAATCCTAGAGCTGGCATTTTACCAGTAGGACCTGATCTAATCCCTGGAAACTTAAGCATCTCTTAATAATTGAAAGTAAACCTTTACTCAGAATTTTTTTTGAAAATAGTATTACGATGATTCTGCAAATGAAAATGCCATCTTACCAAATCAAGAATAAAAATTATGAAATTTGGTGTCACCAGTAGTATAATAAAAACACAAATCTCCGACACACATAAAGCAACACTCAATAGAAAAAGCCAATAACAACGACTCAGATCCACACCGAACCAGAAAACCAATACATGGCCAGAACCAGAAGGCTCCCATTATTCATACAAACTTATACTGTCTACTTTTATATCACCACACCCGACCAAATAATAAATTGTTTTTTTTGTAAGAAACCAAATAATAAATTGTGACCAATTACTTATAAAAAGTGATTTTATCAAATGCTCTTCCAAGCACTACAACAGAGACTCAAGCATGTCGTTTTGCAAAATCCTTACTGTGGTGACGATGAAAGTCTCTATGGTCACTGGATTTGTGCTTTCGGTCAGCTGTTTCCTTGGATTTGTGCTTGATTGTGTTATTATTTGTGTGATTCCAGGTGCTACTGGTGGGAGGTCCTTTCAGCTTAGCTTGAGGAGGCGCACCGTGTGGGCCCAAGTATAAAGTCTCGGCTTCTTTTATTTTAGACTGAAAAAAAATCAACAGAGAGTTACTTGTTGTGGTCATATGATATTATGGTATACCAATGGACTGGTACGACTTCTCCCAATCCTTCAACTCCATTGGCACAGCTAAAACATATAAATGTACCAATTCTTTTTCTTTTTCTCCTTTTATAAAATAATTGCCTCCCAAGTTCCATTTTAGGGACATGAAGTCCTTTACTCATGCTTTTTATATTGGAAATTTTGAGTAGCAACGGACCCTTACTAATTACATCGAATTTCCATTCCTTCTTGCTTTGTTCAAAGCAAATGAAAAAATGTCTAAAATATTAAGAAAATGAATTTTCAAAAAAAGCAAAAAACATGATAAGTTTTGTATTATGTAAGCAACTGGCTCATATTCCAAAAAAAGGGGCACGTGCTGAGGAGGAGGCCATCTGATATTGGGTTTATTTAAAAATGCGGCCTTTTATGCTTACTAGAAATTTCACAACGTAAAAATATTCTTCAACTGGTACATATTCACCCTAGCTACATGGTACTTGATTAGTTTACCTTATACCGATACAATTACAAATAAATCCAGAAGAAAGCTTGTGAAGAATATGAAAAACCTTTGGAGGTGGTTTCTGATCAGTTACTCCTGGTTCATCCCAGCTGTCGTGTTTAGATTCGCTAACTATCAAGCTTGGAATCACGAAATCATCATTATCTGTAATGCAAAATTAACCCCAATAATAATTAATGAAATGATAAATAAGCCAACTTCAATTTAAGAAATTCCTAGGAAGAAAATAATAATGTATCAGAAAATCATCGCCCATCAGTACGTCACAGAAAGTTAGCCCTTTTTTTGTGGAACAATCATATTTGGTACTGACTAGTGGCATCTTCTATTTCCTTCTGGTAATCCCACTTTTAACTACCAATATGCAATAAGTCACACCTAAAAGGCCAACACTATTTATACAAATATAACTCCATGAAAGCAGGACATTATGTTTTACATCACCATCAAGTTATTACGATAGTACCCCTAATAACTAACAAATTCTTGCAGGACCCACAAAGTTAGCTTCCCAAAGTATGATCAATTATTGTTAATTTAGCCTCTTTTAATCTACAAAAGTTCTACTGATAAAATTTAACAGACGAAGTAGTATATAACACTTTTCAAGCTAACCCAGTGAAAATCAAAATTACCTTATTAAGACATTAACTTTTTTAAAGGGGAACAATAAAATTACTTCAATGACTAATTTGGATTGCTTGTGATCGAAATGTAAGAAAATAACGAAAAAGAAGTCAATACCCCAATCGTCGATTTCAGAGACGGGTGGAGCGGGCTCAGTCGTAGCGTGATCCATGGAGCGCAAGCGAAACGACCATCGATTTCTACTGCCCTTTGGGAATTTAATCTTCTTAACTGATTGAATTAAATTCGAGAGGAGGAAGGAAATTCGAATTGGGAGATGAGTGAGTAACGAAAACGGGAATCTTTAACGAGGAACGGAAAGATGGAAATTTTGCCAAGCAAAATAAAACGAGAAATTCGTAACCGTGGAAAATAGAAATGGTGTTCTCCCAAAGCAATATACTGCATTCGGCTGAGGAATCTTCTTTATTCCGACGGCCCAGATCTTTCCAGCGTAACGCAATCCAATTCGTTAACATCGCAATCTTTCGGGTCCCACATAAAAGTGGAGGAATCTGAACCGGGACGGGCCTGAAACGCACTAAACGAACGAATTCAGATGCCCTGAAGTAACCCAAAGTTTATTTTAGATCGTGACCGTCATCAGAATCCGCACGAATATTAAAGGTCCCCGTGAATTCTTAACTGGACCGGATGATTGGCCCAGATTCTGATCGACGTTCTGGATCTAAACTCAAATTTTGAGTTACTTTAGGGGATCCGAAAGCACAAACGACATGGTTGATTTGGGACAATAATACGGTTGACTTCGGATGCCCTTAGAAGCCCACTAGGCACTAGTGCTTATGTTATGCTAAACAAAATATTTTTTTTTCCTGACGTCACAATCCTGCAAATGCAATAAAAAGAATAGTGTTTTCTAAGAGAAAAACAAGAGTAATAATGTTATAATACTTTGCACTTTGCAGGTATGTAATTTAGAGGAGAAACTCGATACCATATTTTATTCGTTTTAGTGTTTCATTACCACAATTTTTTATTATTTATTCAAAATTTAAATTTATCATAAGAAATGTGAATCATTAATCTATAACAATAAAAACTTTTGAGCTTGATTTCGTAAATTAACAATAAAAACTTTGAACCAGAAGTAATTACTATTTCAATTTTGCATTGATCCCGAGCAATTTGCTTTGCATCGAAATGTAGACAACAAATATAAGCAATTATTATATCTTCGCTTATCACGGAGATGCATTCATGTAGAGGCTTAAAATTTGGAAGTAGAACTAGAGTGTTCTTAAGTTTATCAAACTCCTTCTGTTCAATTCAACTCTAAAATTTATTTGATTGATTTAGAACGACGAATCTTAACCGTTGAAATTTATCTAATCTAAAATTTGTTTTGTTTACTCTAGAATCTATCGGATTAATTGGGTTTCATTTCTAGTTTATCCCAACTAAAATTTGTTTAATTTACTCTAAAATCTATCAGATTGATTGGGTTTCATTTCTAGCCTATTCCAACTTGTTTGAAACTAAAGACTTTGTTATTGTTGTTGTTGTTTGTTATTTGCTCTGTTAAGAATCTTAACCGTTAGAAATCCACCTATCGGTTAGACTTCGAACACCCTAGTTCTACTCTAAAATTGTGTTTTGTTTGCTCTCCTAAAAATCAAGAGTCCTAAAAATAAGCTTAATTGTAATAGTAAATTTCAGTGTTCATTTTTTGACTTAGTTATCCTGTACAAAATAAATTTAGAGATTTTTTGAGTAAAAGTTGGAGGTCAAGCTACTCAATTATTTAATATCCATAATTGTCCTTTCAAATTTTGAACCTATAATTTCTTACAAAAAAACATTGTCTTTGTCACTGGACTAAATACCAGTTCTCAAAATAAACTCGAAGATTGATAAATTGGTTTGTGGATGCATTGTTCGCAAGTTCTTCCATAAATTAGTTTGTGGATGCATTGTCGCAAGTTAAAAGCATGAATAATAGGATTGATTCATCGTTTGAACTTTAATATTAAAATATTGGTATAATATGAAAAAAAAAAAAGAATATGATAACTTGTGATGTCGAAAATTATAGCACAACTTTTCTCTTCTTTACAGGTGGAACAACTTTTAACCTTTTAACGTTACTTTTGAAAGTTTATAACAAAGCATGTCACTTTTACCTTAATTCTCATCTCTTTACCACGTGATCTGTTCTTCTTTAATTACTGTCATGCTCCGACGACCGAATCTATTCACTATCGTACTCCGATCGAGATGTGATAGATACTTTATGTTTCGAGATTTAACCATACCGTTCTCGGCTTCGGTCCCTCCACTCTTCCTTATTCTGCTTTCCGCTTAAAGAAGTAGAACCGAGAACAACAATGCAGGGGCGGACCCAGGATTTTCATCAGGGGGGCAAAAAAATATTGAATCGGATTTAAATACCTAATCGGATTTAAATTCATTAACCAATTGGGTACTCGATAAAAAACAACGCTTTAACTTATACTTTCCAATACTTTGACTGGTAATCTTTGATACTCTGACTTATAATTATAATTACAAATCAAAATTCAATTTTAACCCAAATTACAAATCAAACGTCCAGAGAGGGACAAAAAAAATTTTAGGGGAAACAAAGTCGGTTGGAACTGATAAATCTTCACTAAAACTCAAAATCCAAAGGGGGCAGCTGCCCCCTTGAAATACTCAGGGTCTGCCTCTGCAAAGATGTGTTATATCGAGAATGAGGATTAAAAGAGGTGAAAGGTACGAATTAGGAGATAATATTGAGAATCTCTTGTGTTGAGAATGAGATCCCCAAAAATTTCTCTTTGGCGAAAAGAGCGAATCAACTAAGAATATGAGTTCGACTCATTTCTTAATTCTTATATCATGTCATCCCGTTTTGACAATTATTTATAGCCGCATCACGCATGCTATTATACGATATCATTATTCCAACAGTGACAAATTGTATAAATAAATTAAGCACCAAAAACTTAAAACGTTCTTATACGAGTTTCCAACAGACTCTATATTGTACAGTTGAGACGAATTAAGCACTATATAATCTTTCTTTCATTCGTTATTTTATTTTGTTAACTTCAAGCAATTTCCTAATTAATCACACGACTTAATTCTCAATGCAGATTAAATTATTATTTTCTGATTATATATTCCAGGTTGCTGAAGAACACATTATTTATTCAATATTATGGATTAAATTTATGAAGATTTATATCTAATTGTAATACAATATTAATATTTCAACATATCATCTGGTATGAAAATAATTATTTTAAATCATATTTATACGATACGTCAAATTATAAATTTTCACATATTTCTTTTTTAATCACGAATTTGTCTCGCTGCTCTAACATCAAACCTCTCATATTCTAATTTGGACTCAATTTAGCTTTAGCTTATCCACTAATATCATCGAATTCAACCTGTGACTGCGAGGTTCGACGAGAAGTCCAACTCCCAACGCGTTTGTACGATCTACTTGCCTCCTACTTCTCTCATTGTACTACACATCAAATTTAGTGATTTGCACCGGGTCCATTCCGACGTGCCGTACAAGAGATCTCCCGACTTGTGGGCTCCATTTCACCTAATAATGCAAAGTTGACTCCCCCAGCCCCCAGCCCCCAGGCCCAGCCGCAGGTGGGGATTGGTCTCCTAGAAACGACTTAGTCCATTTGTCGTACAACTCTTTTCGAGTTTCGACACTCTTGTAGTACTAGCATTTATCTTTATTTATAATAATATTTTCGTGAAGCGAGTTGTTTTTTTACAGACCTTCGATGAACTGATTCGTACATATTCTTCTCTTTTTTCTGTGTTCCATGTTTTCGGAAACCTCGTAGATATTTGAGCTGCACTAGTTGTGCTCAACGAGACTTCTTTTGAGTTAATGCATCTCGACCATCCGGTCTGATTTAAAATTCGTGCGAACTAGATCTGCACTAATATTAAAGGACCCTATGTTATAGGCACGAGCCGGATTGGCTCCGTTTAAAATCGGACGGTTGAAATTCATTAACTCAAAAGATTCCCCTTCTGAGTTAATGCAGAGGATACGGATACCCGGCCTCCACCCGGACCAATATCCTCTGCGGAGTTTTTCCTGCGGAGTCGTGCGGAGCTTTTAATCGGGTCCGTTCGTTTTGATCGGACGGACCAGATCAGATCTTATCGGAAAGGGGAATTTTGTTTTTTTGTTTTCGATTCGGATTTTAATAGAATCTGGTCCGTCCGATCAAAACGAACGGACCAAATTAAAAGCTCCGCACGACTCCGCAGGGGTTAACTCCGCAGAGGATACGAATTCCCATCGACCAAGTTTTTGTGTAGTACATATGTACAACTTTCCACATTCAAATGCGTCCAAAGCCAAATTCAAACCTTCTCCTTCACACCTCTTTAAATCCTCTTTGCATCTCTCACAATGCACCCAATCCCACCTCGGCGCAACCATGCCTCGTCTCTTTCTCTGTCTCCTATTGTCTCAGCTTCTCCTCTCCGCTGCTTCAGCTCACTCCGGCCATTCCGACGACGACGCCGACTCCGGCGATTCCTCGCCGAACCTTCGATCAAAATCTCTCATCCTTGTCAAGGTATACTGCCTGATTATAGTCTTCTTCGCCACCTTCATCGGCGCATATCCCCTTATTTTTTCAAGTGGAATGAGGCGTTTCTCGTTTTTTGGAACGCAATTCGCGGTAGGGGTTTTTCCTTGGCACAGCAATGATGCATTCTTGAGCGATTCAAACGAGACATTTGAGGATTGACGGAGAAAGCGTACCTCTTTGCGTTTATGCTGGCATGCGTTGGTTTACCTGGTACTATGCTTGCGGATTGCTTGATTTTGGATGGCGGGTGTTACGTGGAAGGAGCGTGCGTGAGTTGGGATAGACCCGGCTAGGCAATGGAAAGGGAGGTCAGGCCACAAATAATTTTTTTTTTCTTTTGTCTGGTTGTGAGTTCTTGGCCAAAGACCACATGGTCTATGCTTTCTGTGATACTTTGACAGATTGGCTCTGATTTGTTGATTCCTAATGATTAATTTGCCGTATAAATTTAGCTCCGTTTATTTCCCCTATTAAATCATCGGTTATATACTTATATTTCCTTCCTCACATCCTTTTGCTCTCTACAAGTAACGATTTCGATATAATTCTGTTATTGCAGGAGCTTTAGAAGAAACTAAGCTTGAAGATTTGCATGGAGGCATACCAAAACAATCTGAGGTGAGTGTACAGCTTCTTCAAAATAAACAAAATTAGTAGATGAAGAACTTGCTTTTATGTTAGAAAACAATAGGAAGTCTACTTCTCTTAGCTGCATTCAAAATTTTCCAAAAAGTTATCAAATTTGGAGAACATGCTATGCTGTCTTATGTCTTATTTAGAGCCTAAAGAGTATGGGGTTTTGAATAGAAAATTTTAGTTGAGTGATGGCCCAAGTGCAAATATATTATTGTTCACACTAGTCACTAGTAGGCTGGTGCAACTACCACTACAGCTTTGTTGAGTGTCTTTTTACTTAAGTAGACTTTACCAAACGAAAGAAATTAGAAGAAGAGGGGAATATGCGTCAGAGCCACCAATTAAGAAAAGCTTTAATTTTTCCAATGATCCGTCTTCAGTTTAATTAGAATTTAATCACAAACATCTGGTTGGTGAGTCATTAAATTGTCAACTTAGTAGTATGTAAGAACAAAGAGCAAAACTAGGGTGTGATGTGCTCACCAAGAGGGGTTGGTGAGCACACCTCCAAAAGGCTATCGGATTGACTTCGAATTATGAATCCAAACCGTTAAAATTCACATACACAGTGAGTGATGCATGTACATGCAAAATTTTTAAAGTTTTGAATTTATTTAGCACATGGTCAGGCGGTCAAAACACTGAACATTTTATAAGTTATATTTAAATTGTTTTATGTATTCATTTTTCATTTTTTTGACCACTTGACTATGTATTAAATGAATTTGAAACTTTAAAATTTTGTATGCACATGCATCACTCATGAAGTATATGGATTTCAACGGTTTGGATTCGTAGTTCAAAGTCAATCCGATAGCTTTTTGGAGTTGTGCTCACCAACCACTTTTGGTGAGCACATCACACCCTAGTTTTGCTCAAGAACAAATATTCAAATGCCAAGTTCTTAGATGCAGGTACAAATACAATCAGACTGAACAACTGTTTTTAGAACCAATTTTTGTAATGGTTTAATACCTTGCTTCGGCACTCTATAGCAGAATTTGAAAATTAAATGCAAAATTTTGAAATTTTTGGTATAAACAGCCATCCCTCTTTTGCTCTTATTCTCCCACAACTTACTCCATAATGACTTTTTTGTACTATCTGTAATGAAATATGATGCTTGAATAATGCAATTTGAAGTTCTCAAATTTAATTTCTCTATATAGGTTGTCCATGAACATGCAGTGCCATCTTTGCTCAATAATGCAAGTTCGCTGGGGGATAGCATTCTCTTAATTGTGGCTTTGTGCTTTCACTCTGTTTTTGAAGGGATCGCAATTGGAGTTGCAGGTGAGTCAAATTTGATCAAACAGTGGTAATCAATCATACCAGAGTATTTCTTTAGTTAGTTGTCAAACTCGCTGATTTGTATTACTGTGAAAGCACCTTTCAACAACTTGCATGTCAGTTTGCAACTCAATTTCGTGGTTCATTTGGAATTGAAAGCTACCTATTTGGTACAAGTCAAGATAAGACACTAACACTTGCAGCTTTTTCCACTAAGATATTTGGGTAGTTATTTTCACATTATTGTTCTCTTCTCAAGTTTCCATACATGTTGCTTCCGTTCGCAAGCTAGACCAAGTATACTTTCCACTTTTTTTCATTTTGAAAAAATCAATCAATAATTGGTTCCAATCTGATAAATAACAGTCCTAAATCAAAAGTGGAACATGTACAACATATGCCAAGGGTACATCATATACCACATACTTTTGGAGCACTAAATTAGTGTTGGTTAAAAAAGACAGAGATGGTGCTATTCTACTTTTGGAGCAGCTGTTTAATGGCCTCAAACTGTTAGCTTTTAAGACCAGGATGGAATTGTTCAATATAAGAAACTCTTGGTGGGTCTAGCTGTTAGATGGATATAAATCCATGTGGTGTCATTCTTGTTCCAAATGTGCCAAGTTTCTTGTAATTTAAAAGTTGCGCATCTTCTCTTTCTTTACCAATCATAGTGGTTGATTCATCTTTTCACAGTAGAAAATAGCCTTTGCAGAAGTAAATTTTCTTTTTACAGTTGCTATAGGAAGTGCTTAACAGTGGTTTTAGGCCTCGTTGAATTTATTTACCACTTCTGTGCAATTAGTTTCCTTCAATTGGCATAGCTTGATAGAGGATTGATTTTCTCACTTAAATGTTAAAAACAAGAACTTATGCTTACAAAAGGGTGCCAAAAAAAAAAAGCCTTTCCTAAGATCTAGAGAATTCTCGTTATATGCTGCTCTTATTTCAATATTCTATATTCTGAAGTTTTCCTCTCACAGAGAAAAATTATTTCAATATTCTATATTCTGAAGTTTTCCTCTCACAGAGAAAAAAAAGTCACAGCTTTTACCGAATTCTTCATTGCCCCACAGAATATTCCATGGCATGATCAACTGCATACTAATATTTACTGTGAAATATTGTATTCAGAAACACAAGGAGATGCATGGAAGGCGCTGTGGACAATAAGCCTGCACAAGATATTTGCAGCCATTGCTATGGGCATAGCACTGCTGCGCATGATCCCTAACAGGCCTCTCCTCTCCTGTTCCATCTACTCCTTTGCTTTTGCCATCTCAACCCCAATTGGAGTAGCAATCGGGATCATAATCAATGCCACCACACAGGGCCACGTAGCAGACTGGATCTATGCCATCTCGATGGGCTTTGCATGCGGGATTTTTATCTATGTCTCAATTAACCATCTGCTGGCCAAGGGATACAAGCCTCAAACGGCTTTAAAGCTTGATGTGCCAGTAAATCGGTGGTTGGCTGTGGTTTTGGGGGTCGGTGTAATTGCAGTTGTGATGATTTGGGATACTTAGAGTGAAAAATGGGATATTTAAATTGTTTTCTATCTCATAGGATTTTTTTTCTTTTGGTTTGTAAGTTAAAAGTTGATCTATATAAAATTAATCTTCTTTTTTAGTTTCAAACTTTCAATAATGCTTATTAATTAGCTATATATTAGTATCCGAGTTTGCAGTGTACTTACACATATAAGCACTTCTAAATTGGTCCAAATTGTAGCCACGGAAGGGAAGATATACTTTGTATTTGTTTATAATGATAACATAGCTGCCCAAGCAAATAAATCTTCACCATGAGTTGGTACCCTTTTGTATAACTTAGTCATCTAAATTATAACAATACATTCTGACATCAAAAACCACAAGAACGCAGCCTGAATGCAAGGGAGGGTAAATTACAAAAATACATAAGGGAAAATCTTCAAATGTGTGTGTGCGTTCTGATACCAAGCCGATCACTAGCTGCCAGACACATACTTACAGCTTACCCATAATAGTAATTGAAATCTGAGTTTCCAACCATGGCATTCAAAATCTGAGATACAACAAACCCGCTTCCAGCAATCACAATTATAATCAGAATTGCTGTAATTGGGTTTCTTGAGCAGCTCGACAATTGGTATTATAATGGTATACGCCATCCCTGTGCTCACTGTCAGCGCGTAAAGCGCGTACCTTCGCATGTTATCCCAAAATTCTTCTACAAGAGGCCCCTCTGGTCCCAATGCCATGGCCTCTCTGTGCCCATCCAATCCTAATACAAGAAACGCTATGCCGAGAGAGGCGCCACCAATCAGAAACCATCTTGGGATGACATCAGGAAGGCTTTCTAGAGTCTGCTCTGTTTCTGGGGTTTTGGGTTTGGTTAAATTGATCGGTTCTTCAATTGGCGCATTCTTGGAGGATTTTAGCAAGGTGGATTGTTGAGTTTTAAGATTTCTTGTTCTTGATTGGGGTTGAGGAGGGATTTAGGAGAGGTAAACTGAGCTCGGGTGCTGTGAGAGATTTGAGCAGGTGAAGAGGAGGGTTGGTGTTGGTGAAGAGCTTCATGGTTTGCTCTTTTCAGTCTTTTGTGGTGATTGTATGGAACCAGTGCCTATGGATGAAAGAAGCAGAGATGATATTAGGATAAAATTTTGGGGAGTTCTCAGGGAAGGCCGGAATGGATAGGATTGGCGCTCCCTGTATGCAGAAAAACTCGAGTAGACCAAAGGATAACATTAAATGCTTGCACCGGGTTTTGGTTCATTAGGCCGTGACGTCACACCTTAAATATAACAGAGAATTCATATATATCCTTCAAAATTTTCGAAATCGTGTAATTATTTCTCGCAAATTCATCTATTATATTTATTGTTCGAGTAGAACTAGGGTGTTTTTAAGCTCACCAAGTCTCTTTGTGAGCTTAACTCAAAAATTTATCAGATTGGCTTCAAGCGACGCATCTAAACCGTTGAAATCAATCTATTTCATGAGTGATAAGTTTACATGTCAAATTTATTAATTTTCAAACTAATTTAATATAAAGTTAAGCGGTCAAAAAATGATAAAAAAATGAACACATTAAAATTAACTTATAAACCATCTTTTTTTGACCGCTTGACTTTAAACTAAATTAGTTCGAAAATTTATAAATTTGACATGTAAAAGCATCACTCGTGAAGTAGATTGATTTCAACGGTTTGAATGCATCCTTTGAAGCCAATTCAATAGGTTTTTGAATTAAGCTCACAAGGGAGTTGGTGAGCTTAAGAACACCCTAGTTCTACTCTTATTGTTTTATCCTTCTAAATTTAAAAACTGACGAATTTACTCAATTAATTGTCTTTTTTTAAGGTTAATGACATATTACTTGTCTTTCTATTAAATATCATTTTAAATTTATAAATTACCTATTTTACCATGTAATAACAAAAATTAAAAATATATAGTATGTTTAAGAAATGTTCAGTCTTCTAATTGGCCGGTAATAATGGCAGATGGTTCGTTTTCTTACGTGTGACGCGCACACAAGCGTATTCTAAATGCCACTGTGTATGCGTCGCGATTAAAGAAATGACCCATGTGTTTTTTAAAACCAATCAATTAGAAGACTGAAGATTTTTCTTACACATAATACATAATTTTTTTAAATAAAGGATAAATTGAGAACTTTATAAATTTAAAATGATTTTTAATAAAGAAACAATAAATTTGATAAATTTCTGAGTTTTTAAAATTTAAAAGAGTAAATATGATATTATAAATTTTAAAGAGATAAATACATAATTTCAAAGTTTTTGAGGGGTCTACGTCAAAGCGCCCCTTGATTTTTTTTTTTTTTATTCTGTTACTTCCCCATAAGCAATGAAGCATACACCCAGCGTACTTTTTTGAAGGACTGCATTGAAAAGTAGGTTAAAAGGATAAGGATTTAGTATACCTAGTTCAGTTGGAACTCGCATCCACTGAGATATCTCAAACTTTGAGTGTTTTTCTAGAAAATCTCAACTGTCCAAATACGTTCTACACGAATCTCAAAGCACAAACAATACCACTCCCTCCGCTATCCCCGAATAGGCACCGTACACGTCGGTCACACAAAAGTTGAGATATCTCAGAGGATACGCACTCCTTGAGTTGGCCCTTCATGAAAAAGTGAATGCCATGCAGATCATTTTTAGTGGATTATTTGGTAAATGCATATCAAATGTACATTTTTTTTCAACACTGAAGTACATACACCGTTACCGTTTCCAAGTCCGCATTCATTAAAATGTGGGGGTTTTTTTTGCGTGTGAACAACTAAAATAAAAAGAGAATTTTTGTAAAATAACAAGAATTTTTTTTTACCTGCACAGAGATGAATTTATAGCCAAGAATGTTTAGTTATGTTCATGATTTTGTCCGTAATTTTAAAATTTTAATTAAGTGTATTGAAATTTAAATGATTTTTTTTAAGTTTTTATAGTTTAGTCTTTCTCATGCTAAATGTGCTAAATGTATGTTTGTAGTAGTGATTAAAATTTCATTTTCTGATTGTAAAAACTTGAATTCAAATTTGAATTGACACATATTATATATTTTATTTTTCAACCCTTGCAATCTACATAGTTTTTTTTTATTGTCTTTGTACTTATATTGTAGCGGCCTTTTATATCGTGTGGGAGATACAGCTCCTCACTCATATAACAATTTGTTATTAATTATGATTAGGTTTTGACAAATTATGGCGTCGTTGAAAAGATAATTAGCCTGGTTTTGAGCGTTTTTGCTGAAGTTCACTGTTTCGCAGCAGCAGAGTAGCCTTGCTTCTGTATTTTCATTTGTCATTTGTGGCTTTCATCGTGCCATCATGAAAAATAGAGAAGAATGCTTACGAGGCTTTTGAAGAGAATATTAAGGTTAAAATTTAAAATTGTAAAAATTAATCAATAATAAAGAGTAGAACTAGGACTTTCTTAAGTTCACCAAGTCTCTTTGTAAATTTAATTTTAAAATTTATTGAATTTGTTTCAAACGAAGAATTCAAACTATCGGAATTGATCTACCTTACGAGCGATGCATCTATGCAAACATTTTAAATTTTCAAATTAATTTTGTATATAATCAATTGGTCAAAATATGTTCAAAAAATGAATGCATTAAAATTAATTTATGAACCTTCCAAGTAGCCGGGTTGTGCATAAATTTAGAGACCTTATTGACCGCAAAGGCTATGTCGGGACGAGTAATTGTTGCATATTGCAAGGCCCCAACAATAGTGCGGTAGAGATGAGGATCATCAAAGGGGTCACCTTCATGTTTGGACAAAAAGAGGTTCAGTACCATAGGAGATCGGCACGAGTTGGAGTCAATCATGTTGGCACGAGTGAGAATGCCATGCACATAATGAGTTTGTGAGAGGTGAAGGCCATGAGAGGTAGAGAAGACCTCAATGTCAGGAAGAAAGAAGAGGCCCCAAGTCTTTGAGAGTACCATATTTGCAATCGTTACGAAATGTCGAATCAAATTATTTTTTTTCGAAAATAGATGAAATATCTTACAATTTGAATGTATTAGAAGGACCACGCTATTTTTATTTTATTTACTCAGAAGTGACTTTTAAACCGGAATCAATAATTTAGATCCAAAACATTTTTATTTTTTTTCAATAACACACAAATAAATATTTTAATTTTTCTTACAGCCACAAAAAATTCGACTTGAAAAATGTTGATCCGGATTATTTGTCACAGTCTTTCTAATAAATTTAATTATATAGTATTCCATATGTTTTTTGAGAAATATAAAAGTATTTCTAATATTTCAATACAAAAAATAAATAAATAATAACATGTTCTATTTAATTAAAAAAAAGAAACTCAATTCCAGAGAATTATTTTCCGGAACCTCAAATTAGAAAATATTTTTCTAGAAAGAGACTCTCTGGATTCGGAAAATTATTTTTCAGATATAGGTCCTGGTTCAAAAAATATTTCTCCAATTTTAACAGTTTTTGAAATGTTTGTAAAACTTGTACAAATTAGTAAATTTAAAATTTGTTTGGATACTAATAAAAATTTCTATCCGAGTAGGCACCGTTGCACGTTGGTCACGCAAAATTTGAGATATCTCAGAGGATACGCACTCCCTCACTTGTGTGACAATTATGTTATTAATTATGGTTGCCTTTATTTTATACATGAATTATAGAGTGACTGAGTGTGGCTATGTCCATATGCATATTCAGATTTATCCGTGTGTTATGAATTAATATATATATTTTTTCTAAAGTTTAAATAGTCAATTTAAATTGTTAAATATAATTTTTATATAAAAACACACTTAAATATCAAATTTTATATTTTTTTTTACTATTTTTTAAAAGATAGAAAAGTATTGTGCAGAATTCTTAGATTAGATAATTTTCTACGTATTAACAAAATAGTAAAATTTTCTCAAAAAAATATAAAATTTAGTTTCAAAGTATATTATCATATGAAAGTCATATTTACTGGTTCGATTCAAAATGATTAGTTTCAAAGTATATTATCATATGAAAGTCATATTTATCAGTTCGATTTGAAAATGAAGATATAGATCATTAGATCTACAGTACAGATCGTTCTCTAATATATTATCATAACCTCACTCTTGAATTATATCAATCAGTAAGTTCCATGTATAATAAACGGATCAGATCAAAGAGTTTACTGAATAGTATCATATCAATCCATCAGTACTGAATAAGAGTAATGATCCGAAGTCCGAACACAAAAAGAAAACAGATCCGAGGGAGGAAGGGAGCAGAGAGAAAAGACCTTTGTACCCCTGTCGGCTCTTGACCTTCAGTTCCCTTCCTTTCATCTCTCTCTTGCATCACTGCTCCCAGCGGCGCAAGCTCTCCTCTCTCAAGTCTCACCAGTTCACCCCCGCATCCTCTCCTAACCTTCTCCTACCTTCATCAAACCTTGAAAGAAAGAGTGAGAGTGAGCTCCAGAGCCCAGTTTTCTCTCCTCCTTTTCCCTTTTCTCCTTTTTGACTTCTCTAAAACCTCTGCCCTCCTTTCCTCCCCTCCTTCTGTTCTCCGTGTACAACAGGTCTATTTCCCCTCAACACCTCTGTTTCTTTCCGTCCCTTTCGAGCCACCTCCCTTTTCTCTATTGTTTCTGTACAAAAGCTCGGTGTAACCTGGGTTTCTGGCCTTCTTACAAAAGCACACGAAAAGTTCATGGAGGGTTTCCTGCTGAACTTAAACCCTTTCCGATTTAAGCACCCAAAACCCTGAAATAATCAAATATCTCACCTACTGTGACCGTATAACTTTATTTCCGGCAAAAATGGTGGAGAACCCCCCAGATTTCGTTAAATGGAGGGAGGAGTTTGTCTCTCAGGAGAGAGGCAATAGATTAGTTCATTTCTTTCTAGAAGATACCAATGGGGAATCTCACCTAGCAGTGATTGGTACAGAGAGGAGCCTCCGCCACATGCTCTATGTTGCTTCAGAGGACTTTTGCATGTCTCGTTTTGGGTTTTCCGACAAGTCCGCGGCCTCGGCGCTTAAATGGAGGTCGAGGCGAGAAGCTGTGGATTGGCTTTCTTCTCTCATCCCCACGAAAAGCTTGCCAAAAAGTAATTTCTTGTAATTTGGTCAATGATAAAACATTTCTGCTTATGAAATTAAAATAGAGCTCCATGGTTTTAAAATTGAAATATTGGTAGGAAACCAAGTTCAGTGAGGCGCACCTTCCGGAGTATTCTAAACAGCATAAGCTGGTATGCTTCCGGAGTACCAGTAGGTACCAGTTTCTTACAGTTGGTCCAAATATTCTTGTAGTCTTGACTTGTTAAGTGCACTCCTAAAGGAAAAGACAGGAAACGTAGGCATTGTGTTGGCTAATTCCAGTCATATTTCCAAAATTAGGACTCGAGGAATTATCAGAACTATACATAGTTTTCACCCTAATCCAGGAATTTATAAGTATATTTTCGGTAAAATATTTACTCAACTTGAGGCTACAGAGTTGCTTAAACATACAAAGATAGTTTCTTTATAGAAGCAATTTAAATTGCGCGGGAAGTAATGGGAGGGTTAAAACGGTAAATAGGTTACTCATAAAGCTGCAATTTAATATTATTTACATTTTTATTTCAGGGACTGAGCTGAAGGGTTTTATTGAAGGCCAAAATGGCCAACCAAGCAAATTAAGGGTAAATAACTCCGACAAATTCTTCTTTAGTTCGATTGCTTGAATGTTTAAGAAATTAATTATGCTAGATTGAGGCCTGCAATTTGGCAATATTTATTGTTCCTTTTGAATCTATCCCTATTCTAAAATGCATAGAAAAGTTTTGGCTGGATAAAATTATCAGCACTCATAAATTTATTCTCACCACTAAGCAATTGTGTACTCAATTTTATAGAAAATTACTTTAAAGGTTTCATCTTTTTTATTTCTTAATAGGATAAAGATGGAGGGTCTGACATAGTATGGTCTGGGGCATTTTGGTTATGCGGGAAGCAACTATATCACTATCAAGCATTCTGTCGAAATGGCTCAACTATATCAGTAAGCATTTTCCTTGACAATAAAATCACGCATTTGATTAAATGGCATTCAATCTACTACATAATACCACTGTACATGCTGGCCCAATACGTGTCATGAACATTGTCACTGTATCTAGTCTTTATTATTGTGGGATAAGTGATTATTCTCCTACACTCATCCTCATCCTCCACTCGCAACCCCTCACCTTCTGCCACACAAAGAGTAAAAGGTAAGAAGGGAAACAACTGAAAATACTTCTCTTTTGGGTTGGAAGGATTTTGAGGCCGGCAGCATGGCTAGAACTCGTCCTTGGCCGTTGAAGGTAATTTGTAAAATATAAGGAAGACAAAAAAGGGAAAGAGCTTAAATTTTTTGAGGATTTGTTAGCCTAGGTTTTGCAAAAAGTTGGAATTTTTCCATGAAAATTTTGGTAAATTAAATCCAATCTTTAATTTCCAAATTTAAACAATTTTATTATTAAAATGTTGTTGCTTTATATTATGTTCTTTGTTCCTTTTCCTTTAATTTATCACCAATTAATCTCCCATCTGCAGGCTCATTCTTTTGCGCTGATCATGTCAGAAGAAGAAAACTCGCTATCTCGCCTATTTGGAAGACATGTATGAGGACAAAAAGGGGCAAAAGAAGGTTAAAGTTCGTTGGTTCCACCAGAACCGAGAATTTGCATGCCCCATTCCTCCTCCGGCCCCACATCCTAGTGAGGTCTTCATCACCCCTTGCTCTCAGGTAATTTTTTTTCTTGATCTTTTGTTGTTGAACTGAGATATAGGCAAGATTGACCGAGCTTACAGATAGGGTGTTCATCGGGTCCGGTTTAATCGGTTTTAAACCGAACCGAGAGAGTTCGGTTTAAATGGTTCGGTTTTTTCAGTTAAATGGATCGGTTTAGTTCATTTTTTTTAAAACTGGTTTAATAGTTCGGTTCGGTTTGGTTTAGAAATTTGAAAACCGGTTAGACTGAACTGACTGAAATTTTTGAACTCGTCCCCCGTCCGAGCCAAACATTAAAAAAAATCAATAATTACGACTTAATGTATATTGCTTGGTTCAGTTTAAAACCGGTTTAGACCGAACCAAACAAAAAATTTAAATCCATCTTAAAAATAATTTAAAATCAACACAAAAATGTTTATTTTTATGATTAATCTTCTTATTTCGGTTCAACTGAACAAACTGAAATTTAGCTCGGTTTGTTCGGTTTGTTTTTAATTCAGTTGATAAGTATATTTCAGTCGGTTTGGTTGTATTTTTAAAATCCGAATAAAAGTTTGCTTTGCCTATTTTATTCCGGTTTTAAGCGAACCCAACTGAACCAATGAACACCCCTACTTACAGCCAGTATATAGATCTTGCAAAATGAAAAAATAAAGGTTGTTAATGTAACTTAGCGGCATAGTAATCCTAACTTTTGAGTTGGGCCTAGTTTCTTTTAGACAACAACCAGGCTGAGCTTAAAAAAAGTTGTGAAATAAGCTTTATTTTGGGCCTGACTCACTTGTTGTGCATTACTGCACCAAGCTGGATCCTTAAATTCTGTATTTTGATAATTACTTTTCTTATTTCCATCACTTCGCTACTTTCCCTTTTCTTGAAATCACGTTCAGTTGTTGCTCGTGCTACTACCTTTCTACTTTTAGACTCTGTTAGTTGTGTTATTAGATCAAAGGTAGGCTGGAGAAAGGAGCGCATCAACTTCAGATCAATTTTCTGTTGATTTTGTAGATTGCGTGTAGTGTAGGAGAGGAAAATAATAATTTCTCCCTTTAAAACCCTAAATTCTTTCACCTCTCAGAAGTTGGTGCATAGAGGAGAAAATAGAAAGATATTAGTAGTTTACGTGAGTTGGTCTTCCTCTTAGTCAGTTGTAATCTTACTTATTTCTTCAGTGAACTTTTTGTTTGTTAATCTCGTATCAACCTTGATCCACCGATTGCAACTTGTTTTTCTTTATTTTCTCTCTTTATGTATAGCTTTAGTTTTTGTTGTTATGATCTCTCGCATCCTTTTCTTTTGATTTTCAGTTTTGGCTCTTTTTTGTTTAATTGAAATGATAATATTTTAGGAAAAATGCTAGTGCATGTTCCTTCAGTACCAAGAGATTCACACTGGTAGCAGGCTTATCTGGATAGCTGGAAATAATTTGACTAAAAAAAATATTTACTCTTGACTGCACAGGTGATAAGTGTCGAGTGTGTGGATGACGTGGCGACAGTTCTGACACCAGAGGACTACCAGAGGTGTTTAAATTCTCCCCATCCCTACCCATCCTCTCTCTCTGGCATTCGCCTTTGCTTTCGTCAGTACAGCAAGAACAAATTTAAGTACTTTGATCTCCGCACCCTGCGTGGCTACTACAACCAGCTGGCTCTCCTCCGTCTTAACTCTATGTCAGTAACTGAGCCTGGGCCTGGGCCCCGCAATCTCCACCGCAGGCAGACTGTGCCAGGATGTGGCGATGGCAGTGGCAGTGGCAGTGGGAGCGGGAGCGGGACTGGGGACAATAAGGCAGGCCATAGGAAGGTGAGGTCGGGTTTGAGCGGAGACAAGGCGGGGCCCAGGAATCAGATTAAACCGCCATATACTGAGGGTCAAAAGATTGAGGTGCTTTGTCAGGACAGTGGGATTAGGGGGTGCTGGTTTAGGTGCACTGTGCTGGAGTTGTGTCATAAGCAGATTAAGGTTCAGTATGATGATGTGACGAGCCCTGATGATGGCAAGCAACTCGAGGTATGCATTCAGAGTGCGTGTAGATATGTAGTTTTGTGGGGGGATGGGGATAATGCACTGGTAAGTTGGTACCATGTAAAATAACCATATGTTTGCCAGCAATTAGGCATTTCAGTGTTTGATCTCAGGATATTGTGTGGGTTGTGTTTAGCCCTGGTTGTACTAACCAATATCCCCTGAGTTTGGCTCTTGTTGTCATTTCACTTGATTGCAGCTACTCATTGACAAGGAATTTGAGCCTTAAAAAAATGGAAGAAAATATATAAAAAATGGAAGGAAAAATGGAAAAGGTTTCTAGTAGTAATACTAGTAAACTGCTCAGCAGCATACTCAGTCGGAGCCATAACCTGAAAAATTCTGATTCTGAACCAACAGCTGGCAAGTACTTCTGAGGTTAATCTGGTGTTTTTTATTTTTTTTTGTAATTACTTTTTGGTGTGTTCAAGGAGTGGGTAATGGCATACCGATTTGCGGACCCAGACAAGCTGGGCATGCGGAGCCAGGGACGCCTGACGATCCGACCATCTCCTCCATTTGAGGATTCAGTTGACGGTGTAACTTTATTTACCGGGAGTGCTATTGACGTGTGGCGCAATGATGCTTGGTGGGAAGGCGTTGTGGTGAGCCCTGGAAAAGCTGATGAAGACAGACTCAATGTGTATCACCCTGGTAATGAAATTCAGTCCAGGACTTGTTTATTGTTGATATATGTACTGTGACTGCACCATTAGAGTTGGATAACCTGCTGGTACTTTTACTGTACAATCCGTTGCTATCCATGGTTTCAATTTTTTTGTATATTTTTTTGAGTTATATTTTTGTTCATTCCTTTGTGCCTTGTGTAATAACTGTAAATACTAGGGTTGGCAATAATGGATCTGACCTGTTTTGACCCGACCTGATTGATTAGTGGGCCATGTTCCAATCCCACCTTCTCGGAACAGTTAAGGGCTGGGTCCAGGTTAGAGATCATGACTTGACAGCCAACTTCTGATTCTCTTAGTTCGTTTTAGGATTAAATATGGGTTTTGAGTTGTATGTGCTGGGTCATAATATTAACAGAAAGCAGAGGTGTGGAGGCTAGGATTTGAACTTGAGAACCTGCACCTTTGCTGAACAACTTAACCCCGAACCATCTTTGCTAAAAAAAAGGCTGGGGTCCCTTGACAACAGGTCCAACCCATATAAAGAAAATTAATAAAACAGTGATGATCTGATCTGAACCCGGCCTGGCCCAGCCTGACTTAAACAATTGTCTCTCCCTGGCGAATCACCAATACCTTAGGAAGTTGGCGGTTTACTGTTGTTTGTCAACAATTAGTGTGATCTCTTTATAGGTCAATTCTGGAAGGTATGTTTCACTAGGTAGTCAGTGCTCTGCTGGTGGTGATTTTCATAAAAAAAAAAATTCAGCTATGTTGTTTTGTGTGTAGCTGGAACTAATTCAATTGGTGGAGTAAACTACAAGTAGACTTGTGCTGACAATTTTTTATTTCTGTCACAGCCGAAAACATATTTTCAGTGTGCCAGAGAAAAGATGCTAGGCTTTCGCGAGATTGGATCCATAATCAATGGGTTAACATTGATCCCAAGCCTGAAGTCTTAGCCCAAATCCCTCCAAACACTAAAGCTGTGGGCTCGACGAAGCGAGCTGAGTCAGGCAGCTCAGCCATGTCTGGTGAGGTGAAGGATGGTAATGACAAGCAAGTGGGGCCTGGAATTTGTGAGCCACCATTGGTTATGACAGGGTGTCAGATACAAACCAATGAAAAGAAACGGTCTCGGGATGAAGCGATGCTTGACTGATGATTGGAATTAGGGTTTGAGAATGTACATAGGTGGGGGGGGGGGGGGGGGTGTATACCGGGTTCAGTGCTGACAGAAACTGGTATTAATATAATTGTGGTATAAACTATAGGATTATTTTTGAAGTTTTAGCCTAGTCAGTGTGATGTAGTCTGCTTGGAGTCACTTAATCTTATAGTACCTAGTGTGTTAAAAGTGTGTAGCTAATGTTGGGAGCTTTGTTAACTGAAGTATATTTCAGATTAGTTTAGTTGCTGTCGCTTTTAATTAATTTTTATATGTTTTCTTGGAAACTTTCAGAATTGCCTCTTTTATTGAGTTGACCATTGGGGTAACTTTTTTTATTCAGTAGCATGAAAATTACGAAAGCTTAATCAGAACCCCAAATAGGTTTGTGATCTTCCAGCTTTTTTTTTGTTTCCTTAATAAAGTGCATTTGCGTGGTATTTGGTTGTGGTTCCTACTGGTAGTCTGGTACTGGCTGCTGAAACTTTTGATTTTTCTCTACCCTTTTTGTTAATTAATTGCTCTCTCTATTGGAAGCGTCTAGTGCCTACTTGATATTTTTACTTTAATTGTCTGAACTTTGCTTCGTAGGGATTTCAACATGCAACCTATACTACTTAAAAAATTACCCAAATAAAGCACCAGCTTCTCTTTACTTGTTATTTGTCAAGACTGAAATGTCCTTTCACAGTTTCCTCTTTTATGTTAATTATCTCGTAGAATCCACAATTTGTTTGGCCATTGGCATGTACCTTTACTGGTACCGGTTGAAAAGTATGGTTCAACCAATCTACCATCAACCACCAATTTATCGCTCTTCTATATATCTTTTCCTTGTATTGGAAAAATCCAATTCACTCAAAACTTGTGCATTTTTAGCAGTTCATTTAATTCGACTTACATGCATCTCCATCATTTGCAACCACAAATGAGTTTGAATCCTATTTGCACACCTATGCAGTGCGTGTGCGCTTCTTACATTGTGTAGCCATGAGTGCTATTTTTAATTAGGTCCCTTTCTTTTTCCCAAATTAGACACACTTTTGCCCAAAGTCAATGATATGGGATTTACTTCCTAGTTCTAGTTCTTACTTATCATTGCTTCTTTTACAAAACAGGTATCTCTTATCTCTAGCAATGTATTATTAGATATATAGGCTTTTACTTTCTTTTTTCTTTTTTCTTTTTTCCTTCACGTACGTACGAGTATAGTTCCATTATTATATTTTAAATACTTGTACTTTTGTTATAATTAAGAAACATGTCATACATTAACTAATTAACACCACCGGACACCAGTTCACCTCCTCCAGTGGTCAGACCTTGAACAGGTTTATAAAAATGTGCACCGGAGACTATTACAGACGTCATGTTGATGCAACTGAACATTTAATTTGAAAATATAATATTGCAGCTAATAATGTACATTTTTTTTTCAATAGACAATCTGCATTCAATCTTTCTTTGTTCTTTCTTTCATACATTCCCCCCCCCCCCCCCCCCCCCCCTTCTTCTTAGGAGTAAGCATTTTGCATAGTAAAAATCATTCTTGAATTGATCACACGGAAATATCATACAAGTAAATCAAAATATTTATATATATTAAAAAATATAGTTACATCAATATATGAATCAATTTAATGGAGTTAGGTGCTATGCCACAAGTTGCGTGGTTTATTTACAAGGAGAATAAACTACAATCTGAGCCATTGATTTCCATCAATGTAATTCCGACCAAGGAAAGGTCTCGCCTCTTGGTAAGATAGTGATCTTGCCCAATTCGCTCTGTTCCTCAAATTGGCACCTGCTCCGTGACATTTGTACTCGCCAAAGTATGCGGTTCTGTCACAAAAAAAAATGAACATGTAAATTTCTTCAGGTAGGTACAAAATGTAAATTCCTTGGTCGGAATTTACATGATTTACAAAAAAAATGAACATGTCAATGTAAAACTTTTTACTATTTTTTTAAGATAGGTACAAATCACTGTTTTTCAGAAAATTTTGGACCATCTAAAAACAGTGATTTTGTAACTATCTTAAAAAATAGTAAAAAATTCCAAAAAATATAAAATTTGACCTCCAAGTACATTTTAATACGGATATTATGTTGAGCGGATCAGATCGTCTATTTGAACTTTGAAATTGAAAGATAAAAATGTAAAAGTATGATTAGAGCATGAAAGCAATGGGGCATTGGAGCCCTATATTACTTGTCAATAATACACACGTTTACTTGTGCAAATAAGTGCTGTTATTTGGGGAAAGAACGAATGAAACGTAGATACACATACCTTCTTCTAGAAGAATCGCCCCAGTCGCTCCATCTATCGGGTAAAACAATCCCATCGATCCTGCAAAAGGCATAGACGACTCTAGCATACCTTCCCCATGCCCGACCCAAATAAAGCATACCCGATCCGGTAAGCCGGCAGTGTAAGAAAGAGAACCCCGAGTCTTCTGCAGGAGAGTTTCTCTGTGATGCTGCCACTGCACCATAGCTCGTTGCCACCGCATGCAACGTACATCCCTACATAAATTTCAGATGCCAGAATTTATATACTCTTGTTTTCACAGCTGATATAGGTCCAGTAATGATAGGTACGTACCCGTAAGTACCATTACAAGTGCCAGACATGGCAGCTAAGTATCAGCATATATATAACCTTCTCTAAGACACTTTGAAAGTTTGTATCCCTTTATCAGTGGGAATTAACCTTAAAACATACAGCAACCATTTTTACATGGTATCCCCTGTAACAATTCTGCGACTATATAGCTAATAGCATAAGTGGTAAACAAAAACTGAATAAATCATGCATCATATGAGAAAATGTATTACTGCACAAAACCAATACTTTTTATATTTATGTACCTGATAGAGAGACCTAGCGTTCCCAAAGATGAAATCAATGGAGCCTTGGATAAAACAGCGGTAGAAATAGTGCCTCCCTTGTTGATCGAATAGTGTGTCTTGCGTGCCCAAAATTTTGCACATGGACAGCATGGCCTTGTCTCCTGACAGCCTCAGAGCCACCGCTTGCTCCCCCACAGCTCCAGGCATCGCAGCTGGTGCAGAGTTCTAAACCATAAATGAGTTAATTTCTTCAATTTTGAAACTTAAGTCTTCTGGAAAGCATAGTCACCTGGATAAATAAAAGAATACCTCAAATGTAATTTCTTTAGCGCCGAAATAATCTGCCTCTACTGCAAACGAGGCAGAGTAAAATGTGCCAACGGTGTGCCCAGCCGAGTCGCGATCAGAAGCCTTCGAGTGCCATGTGATTTTAGTCTCTCCTTTTCCAGTTCCGATCAAGGAGATGTAAGGCTTTGTTACCGGTATGGTCACCTTTTCTCTGTAAATAAAAATAATAAGACATTATAGACAAAAGTTCTAATAACAGAACATGTTACTTCTGTGAAATTATAGTTTGGTTTCATGCTACCATAAAAGTACATTTTTTCCAAAAAAAAAAATAAAGCGATCAAGAAATAAAGACAGTGAGAAAAGAAGAAACAGTTCGGTAAGCAAAATTACGAGTGACATACAATCAAACAAAAAAAGATGATAAAGATTATATATCTCCATTAATTTACTGAATTGAAGAGGATCATCTATAAGTTAACCCGTTATTAAGTAGAACAACCAAAGCTGGAACTCAACTAGATAACCTCGTTTTATCAAAAGTTCCATCAATAAAACAAAGAAAGGAGAGGTAGTATATTTTTCATGTGGTCGGAGGACGAAGTGGATCGGTGTTGGATGTCATCCTGGAACCGAGTCAGAACAAGGATGCAGTTTAGTGAAACATTTGTTTGAGAGGAAAACTATACCGGCTGTTCTTGTTGCGGATAGAGCGGTACAGGAGGGGTCGCTGTGGATTAGACACTGCTAGTGTATTGTTTTTTTTTTTTTCATTTAATCTTGCTGTAATTTAGTTTATGGATGTTTGTATGTAGTATACATTGACAGCCTCTGTCAATATTTTCAAAAAAAGAGACGTAGTATATTTAAAAAAGAATTAAGTTTCAAGAACTTGCCTATAAACTCCTGGGTAAATTAAGATCTTGACCCGTTCCGAATTCCCGTTTGGCACCATATTTATTGCGCCTTGCACCGTTCTTGAGTCACCATGGTCATCTTTCGACACAACTATTATACGGCCCTCGGCCTGGTCTTTAGAAACTCCTATACGCGAGTACTTCTCTATACTTAGGTCTTCCCAGGTGATGAAGTTACTGTACCGGTTTCCAAGTGATAAACCGGTACGCATGGTCATGGCAAAGACAGAGAGAAGCATGAGTAGAGTTGGAAGAACTGATGCCATGGGTTTTATGATGTTATGTACCATGGAATGTCACACTATGAGAGAGAGAGAGAGAGAGAGAGAGAGAGAGTAAAGAGAGCGTGGGGAGTTAGAAAAACAGAGAATACGAGACGTTGGAGGAGTGGCGGAGTGGGGAGGTATTTATTGTGAGGAGCGTGGGCTTTCGTTGTTTCAGTTAGGATTTTTACAGATATCTCCTTTCAGAATTTTGATATTTGTAAAAAAATTTGTTTGAATAAAATTTGGAGTCGTATTTTCGGAAATAATTGTTATTCCGATCCCAACCATTCTCTTCGTTGAGATTCGTGCATAAAAACTTACTTTTTTTTATTTGTGCAAGGAAAAGTTTAACCGGCTAAGATCGGATTAACAAGCTCTTGTTATTCCTAAGGAATTAGGAATAACAGAATATTTATTTTCCGTATTTTTTAGTGAAACATGGACCATTCGAAAGTAGTGATTTTATGTCTATCTAAAAAATAATAAAAATAATTTAAAAAATGTAAAATTTAACATGTAAATATATTATATGAAAATCATGTTTAAAAATTCACATATCAACTGTTTGAACTTTAAAATAAAAATATGGATCTATAACACGAGTTGATTCATAATATGTATATTACCATAGTCAACTCTGTAATTTATATATAATAAGATGTGACCCCTTTCTTATAATAAAAAAGAATATTACGTACTAGTAGAGTTTGTATAGGCTTATATCATATTTTGAAAATTATACAATATAATGTCAAGGGCGCGTCTGCATTGAAATTTTCCACAACGTATCATTGAAATTTGAAACTAAGTAGGGGTATGTACGAAAGATTTCAATTAATCATATACTATTACATTGTGTACCGAATCTGAAGGGGTGGACAGGTTGCGGAAGTTACAGAGACAAATTAAAAGGAGTAGGAGAAATGGAGAATGTTGACAGTTATAAATTTTTTTCTAAAGTTTAAGGTTAAAAAATAGTAAAAGATAGTCACGTCTAATGCACCTCGCTAATTAAAATCAAAATGCTTTTAGAAAGCCTAATGGAAAAGAGGTAAGATGATTGTTAGTGTATAGTTAGGGAAAAAACGGTTGAATCTAGCTAATTATATACCTTTTTATATTCGGCTATTGGCCAAACTAAAAAATAATAATAAACGATTTCCATTATCTCATTTGTTAATTTGAAATTAAGAGTCATATTTGGGGATTTTATGCCACTTTAATTGCATTAATATAAACTTTAATTGCCACTTAAATTGCATTAATATAAACTGAATTTTAAAATAACAAAGTGAAAAGAAAGGATTTAAGGAGTCAATGATTCCTCATTAATATATTCAAAGTGAAAATTTGCATGGCTTCAAAGGCGGTGTCAGAAATATAATAAAGTGGTGCAAAATCTCAGAATAAAGTATAATTGTATTTTTTTTTAAAGTTAAAAGTTAAAACACAAGCATATTTTTAGTATTTTTTTTTTTAAAAAAAAAACAAGACAAAAGGTATATATTCTGTAAAAAAAAAAAATTGAACCCTCGTAGACAAGTGTCTCCTCTTGACCTCATGTAGCTCTGCCTCTGCATGACTTAGATTATTTCCAACATGACGAAATATTTGTCAAAAATATGTTATCAAAATTTGGGGTTAAATTTTAAAATAATATCTAGGCTTATTTTTTTTTTGTCAAATACCATATTATTTATTGGCCAACCGTAGTTCTTGTGTGTGTGTGTGTGTGTGTGTGTGTGTGTTTTTAATTTTGACATGAGTTGATTATTTTCTCCTTTAGGATTAAAGTAGAAATTGGGTATTTGGATGCCTCTTGTTGTATATCTATATTTGGCCTACCCACTCAATCCTTAACACTTTCAACTCAAAAATAAAATAGAAACCACAAAATGTTCTTTCTTCTACTATTAAACTACTGCCAATATTAGTTGAAAATAAAGTTTCTTTTGACCTTTAGTTAGTGGAGTACTACCCTATTGTACAAATCCAATTAAGACCAACAACTAGCTAATTGGGATTATCATTTAATAATTTGGGATAACTAGCTAATTGCAACCTCTTTTTATTGTAGTGTGCCTTTACTACAGTTAGCTAGTTACGATTAACTAGGCATTGACAAAAACAATGGATTTAGCTAGTTAAATCCAGGATATGAAAAGGGATCAACATATTGACAACAATTTCTATTGTATAACTGTAAAAAAATGAAGCTAAATCCATCAAAATAAAAAAAATTATAATTATATTTTTATCATTTAAATAAATTGTATATCAAATTATTTTAAAGTCATTCAAACAAAAAAAAAGGAAGACAAATGTGAAGCCCTTAAACTTTTATTTCCTCCACAAGTGATTTTTTTTTTTAATTGCATCATATTAGATGTAAAGATATCTATAATTTCATACCTTTGATTTTGATAAGCGTTGTGGTAATCGTTACGGTTGCAAAATAATTTATTACTACATATTCGATGTCAACTCGTTCTTTTGACATTACTGGCTCCTGTAACCACTCCATGACATGAATCCTAGGTTGACAAAAAGTCAAAAAACAATTAAGAAAATGTTACGTCACTGCTACAAAAATGGTAATTCTACATTGCACATTGTACACGATTTTTCCAATTTTATATAAAAACCGTGTACCAAATATGATTTTTTGAAAGCCCAAAAAATCTGTAGGAATTATACACGGACATTTAGTTAAGAATCAGTGTATAATTGTTTGAGAGAGCTACACGGTTTATTAGGGATCAAAAATCCGTGTGGAAATATCCGTGTATAATTTATTCAGGGATTATACACCCTCGCACTCCACACGGTAGGAAATCCGTGTAGCTCCTCTGTTTATGTCCGTGTGCAATCTCTATTTCTGTAGTAGTGTGTAAACAATTCCTTCTCATCTCCATTAGGTGCAATACAGGAAACTTGGACACTATTGTGTAAATTTATTCTCAATTTTTCCTTTTTACAACGCTTATCCAAACCCAATATATTTAAATCAGACATATTTAGCAAATTAGATAAACTTTTTCTAAAGTCCAAATAATTATAGTCAAGTTAAAGATGCTTAGTCACTTCAAATAATTATGCATTTTAAGTTTCAATCCTCTAATTTAAATTTTCTAGTTCAGTCCCAACCTCCAGTTAGCTATAAGCATAATGGCACAAAGAAAAGCTCCAAAATTTACACTTTTAGTTATCATGCATTCGGTATCTGATGTTTAAAAATTCACCTTTGTATTAACTTTGGAGCAATTATTTTGCTTTGATTAGTATAAAAAAAAAAATTTAGGAGAACTTAAACAGCTGAATATGATTTATTAGTAATAACAAAACCAGCTTAGAGTTCACAAGTCACCACGTTTTATATGTGTTTATCAAATGGAGAGGAACAGACCCTGTTTAGCGTGAAAGCAAATCAAATTAAGAAGAAGTCAAAATCGGTTATAACACAGTATTCACCAATATATAACACTATTATAGTTTAGTACCGGTGTTTAAACGCAACTTTGTATTGTTTGCAACCAAGTTTAATTAAGCAGGTTCTGTTAGGCAGAAAAGCATTTTGTGTTAGTACTGTACTGTGATTTTGCACCATCCTTTAGCAATTTGGCAACTATTTGCATCAGCTTATTTGCAGGGTTGATTTGGGTTTCATCGATCGAAACTCAAAACGACCACTGTAACTCGCTGGTCGGGTTATGTTGTCTTGCGCGCATATTAGTAATTATAAACATCTACTTATTTATGTTAACAGTATTAATTTTGGAAAAAGAAAAAAAAAAGTATACAACTTGGTGGGGTTGCATCAGGTCAGATATGGGACTGATTCGGACTGGAATATCAGAAATGATTGGGTAGGTCGAGCATCGGGTTAGGAACATGAATCAAATAACTGAAAGGTTTTAAAGTAATAACAGATTCTGGTAAAATTAGAAAGGTAAAGATTAGGTTGGTGCCTGACCAACTTTGATTTCTAGCCTAACTAGCGCTTTCAATTTCAACTTGGCAACAAAATGCTATATGTAGGCCTTGCTTTAGTTTCATGTTATATATATGGAATATGGTATTACACCACCATCAGCAGGAACAGAGTCAGAATCAGATGGGAACAGAGGTGAGCAATACAGTTTTTGTAAAAAGTATACAAATTTTTATTATGTTTTTTTCTGAAAAAAATGTTGTAAAAGTATGTTTAAATTAAGAATAATTATAAAAATATGTCTCATACTCTGAATTTTGGCTCATCCAATATGAAGTTTTCTGACTCTGCCCCTAATCATCAGCATGATAACAACAATATGTCTCTAATTTATTTCCTTTCACTTTTCGAATGGAACTGGTTAAGTTTCTGAATTAAATACCAAAAAGTGTGGAAAAAGGCGACATTTGAAAAAAAAAAAAAAAAACAGATGTCTGTGAAACCAAAAAAAAAATCCACTACAAAGTGTTCTAAAAGTCATCAACTCATTATACAGATGTTTATAATAAGTTCACACATATACAAAAGAGCTACCTAAACTGAAGAACCTTATTTGAACTTTTTTGCTGAGAAAGGACAACTATTTGAAAGGTTTTCCATTTGGCATTCTAAAAGGTTCTGAAGCAGAGACCTACAAAATTGAAATTACTTTGTAGTTAATTCAAATAGTTCCGGTTCGATCAAAAGGTCAAGAGGATTATCTGGCCTTATTTCTATTGCTTTATATTGAATTTAGAGAGAGAGAGGAAGAGGAAGTCAAGAAGAGAGAGAATGAATTGTGTATTATTTGTTTATGTTTGACGATATGATAAAATGACTATGTATAGACTAATCAATCTTTCTAGAAGATATGTGTAGCAAATCCAAATAGCCACTAGTCTAACAATCCTAAATATCTCTATAAATCATCACCTAATTACTATCCTATACAATACCATTACTAATCATCTCCTACAATTGTACATACAAATATCTCTAACAGCTTTCTCTCTCCTGCTCTTTCTTCTACAAATCAATATACACATACGTAAAATAAATAAATAATACCCATAATAAATTATAGTATTTGTTTCAGAAATAGAAAAGAGAGCTCCATAGGACAGTATTCCTCCATAATCACTAATTTCACTTGGAGCTGCCCAATAGTCAATTCTTTTTCTTTTTACGCAGTTTTTGACAAATATCTCAACATCATCCGACTGTAACCAACAAATTCAAACCACAGTGGAGAAACTGAACCAGAGTTCTTTAATAAATCACACAGTATTTTAGTGTGCTTGTGGATTACCAGTCTTTCAATTTTCATATATACTGGTAAATAACACTTTTTTTGGGTGTGTGCTTCAGTACTTGCAGCTATTACTAAGCTGTTGAGACAAAAAAGTTGGATTAGGTGCAAAATGGAAAGGCTAATTATTCTTTTTTTGGCAAACAAATCCTTCCAATCATTCTAGCTTTGCTGCTCAATATCAGATGCAAACATAAAAAATTTCAGAACGTCATTTCAAGTAAGCAGAATTTAGAGTGTTCATATACATGTATAAGGAATATTCAGTGTTATTTTCAATTTAGAAAAAATTGGCTGGACGATTATTTGTAAACGAAATTAGATGCTTGGTGTAAGTATCTAGTTACTTATAAATACAGCATATTCTGGTGTTATCAGCAAATATTCAAATAAAAAAAGAGACATGCAAGTCTCAGAGATTGCTACTGATGGGTCCGTTTGACAAAACCTCAATTCGAGGTCACAACAGGTTTACGAACTTATGGAATTTCTGTGATTTAAATGAGAATTTGCGAA
Source organism: Carex kokanica (assembly GCA_025461125.1). Taxonomy (NCBI): domain Eukaryota; kingdom Viridiplantae; phylum Streptophyta; class Magnoliopsida; order Poales; family Cyperaceae; genus Carex; species Carex kokanica. The sequence goes on along the minus strand of JAJGRX010000335.1, from coordinate 5,053 downwards.
TAAAAAATGAATAGAAATTAGGAGGAAAAAAAGAATAGAAAGTTGTCTTTTTATTCATCAGTCAACAGTCACTTACATTCTTCTTCACCCCTGTGTACAGGCAAACCCCTTTCCCTGAATTACAACTTAATTTTTAAGAAAATAAAGAGAAAATTGTCATGAAAATGAAATCAACACTAAAAAATTGTCGTAACTGTCTAAGCTGAGTGTTGCCCTTCCTTTTTCTCCATTTTGCTTTCTTCATGTTCTCCAGTTATCGCTCTGTCAGGCCCACCAGTCAGGGAGTTACTTAGAGTCTGTGTATTCGAAGCTGACGAACATCCCCACTTGAGTTAGGAAGATATTGGACTCTGACAAGTAGGCCCCAGTGATCAGTTCTATTAACACCATATCTTTCTGGGTCCCTCTGTTCAGAGGATTGTGTGTCATCATATGGCTTTCTCCTTTTTCTTAACAATTTATCAAGTCAAATCTCCTCTTTCCAAGTTCATCACCAGATTCTACTGTTCTAAATTAGAAACTGGAAAACAAAAATGAACGTACAAGATTCATATATAAATACGAGTAGAACTAGGGTGTTCTTAAGCTCACCAAGCCTCTTTGTGAGCTTAACTCAAAAACCCATCGAATTAGTTTTTAAGCGACTCATCCAAACCGTTAAAACCGATGTACTTCACAAGTGATGAGTTTATATGTCAAGTTTTTAAATTTTCGAACTAATTTAATATAAAGTCAAGCGGTCAAAAAATGATGAAAAATGAACACATTAAAATTAACTTATAAACCATCTTTTTTTTACCGCTTGATTTTATACTAAATTCGTTCGAATTTATAAATTTAATATGTAAATGCATCACTCGTAAAGTAGATTGGTTTCAACCGTTTAGATGCATCGTTTGAAGCCAATTTAATAGGTTTTTGAATTAAACTCACAAAGAGACTTGGTGAGCTTAAGAACACCCTAGTTCTACTCTATAAATACCCCTCCTCAATTCTGAATCAGCTAAATTTGGTCGGTTTGTTCTAAATCGGACGGTCCGTTTCTTTTCACAAGGGATGTCCATATATACAAGGCAACTGAAGACACTATAACTTTAGCCAATTATTCCCATCAATATAATTGGGACTGATGAAAAGTTGTGCCTCCTGGTAACTTAAGGCTTTTGCCCAATTTACCCTGCTCCCCAACTCGGCACCTGCTCCATTACAGCTGTACTCGCCGAAGTATGCAGTGCTGTGTCAAATTATTCAAAAATGTAAACGTTATTTTGGTATAAAGGGCTTAAAAGAATGAATCCTTTCATAAGAAAAAACTAATTTGTGATATTGGCCTAATCGTAAACTCGACATGTTTTTACACATCTGAGCAAATTAATGTTGTTTGGCAAAAAGATGATGCATTCATACCTTCTTCTAGAGACATCATTCCAGTCACTCCATCCATCGGGTCTAACAATGCCATCTATCCTACAATAGGCATAGACAACTCTAGAATATCTCCCCCAAGCACGACCCAGATAATTCATACCCGAACCCATAATCCGGCACTTTACGAAAGAGAAACCTGTGTCTTCCGTAGGAGAATCTCTCTGTGAAGCAGCCACTGCACCATAGCTCGTTGCCACCACATTCAATGTGCACTCCTACACCAATTTCAAATCTCAGGTTAAATAATGTTGTTTAAGGTTGAGGCTGATTATGTACCAGAAAGGATTCAAAGCCAACCAATCAGTACCAGTAAAGTGTTACTGGATGCATACAGTTACAGGTAATAACCAACAATGCACGAGAAATTATGATATACTGAAATTAATTGTACCAGTAACAGTGGGTCCATACCAGTAACTGTAACAGAATGACCTGCATCTACTAGCATGTAACCTACTCTATGAAATTGGACAGGTAAATTAACAACAACATAATTCTACATTTAATCGCTGATACAGCTGCATTATAATAGAGCTAAAACTAAAAAGATAAAGAAAAGCTACAAACAGTACATCATATCAGAAAAATGTCATAGAACGAAACAGTACCTGATAGAGAGACTTAGCATTGCCAAAGATAAAATCAATAGAGCCTTGGATAAAACAGCGGAAGAAATAGTGCCTCCCTTGGTTATCGAACAGTGTATCTTGAGTTCCCAAAATTTTGCTCCGGTACAGCATAGCTTTGTCTCCGGACAGCCTCAGTGCCACTGCTTGCTCCCCTTTTGCTCCTGGCACTGCCGCTGGAGCAGAGTTCTAACCCATAAATGAGTTAACTATGTTAGTTTAACAAACAAAGATATTATTCTCTTGGGCCTTATTTAGTGCTATATTATATACCATTTCTTAGTTCCTTAATTTAGAAAGTAACCTTTTTGGTGAAACATCATCATCATCAGACAAATTATAGAATTACCTCGAATACTATTTCTTTAGCACAGAAATAATCTGCTTCTACCGCAAAAGTGGCCGAGTTAATCGTGCCAATAGGATTTCCGGTCGAGTCAAAATCAGAAGCTTTTGAGTTCCATGTGATTTTAGTATCTCCTTGTCCAGTTCCAATCAAGGAAATGTAAGGCTTTGTTATCGGTATGATCACCTTTTCTCTGCATGAATTAATGAGCAATTAAATAAGAATCAACAAAAAGAAGACAATAGAATAAGAGTAACAAAATAATAGATACCGTGTTGAAATTAATAAACAAATATTTTGTTGAAATTATTTTGATTTGATTCTAGCATGAATGCATGTCTTTTTCCAATAATAAAAAGAGAAGATAAATTATAACAATGAAAAAAAGGAACGACTAAATACATAAATCAAATAAAAGACAGTACATCAGAAACTTGATGCACATAACCTCGTTTATCAAGAAAGAAAAAAAAAACTTGATAAAAAAGATTTTTTTTCTCAGAAAAAAAAAACCAATAACTTCCAAAAAGCTTTTACAATTCAAAACAGAACAATACTAAAGGAACTTGCCTATAAATCCCCGGGTAGATTAAGATCTTGATCCTCTCTGAATTACCATCTGACACCATGTCTATTGCGCCTTGCACCGTGTTTGAGTCGCCATGGCCATCTTGTGACACAACTATCATGCGGCTCCCACGCTGAGCTTGATTAAACATATAATTTGAATTCGATATTGTAAGGTCGTTCCATGTAATGAACTCTCTAGATTTGTTTTCAAAAGATGAACTGGTTTGTATTGTTGCCAAGATTGTGAAAAAAAACTAAAATTGAAAAATAGCCATCCTATTTATGAAATATTTGAGAACGAACACAATAACGGAGAACTGAAAGTTAATATAACCAGCCTAGGTTATTTTTCACAATGTTATTTTATCATTTCTTAATATACTGCGTTATATGTGCTATATTGAGCTTATGACCATTTTGTCAATTTAATATTATATATGTACTCAAAGCTATTCTTATTGTTTATTTTATTTTTATTATATCCGTATTTATACGCTCAATTAGGGCATAATTCGGTTTCTTTTTCCTGTAGAATTAAAGTAATTATTCAATGGGTTTTTTGGCTTTATTTCTATTTTTGACTAGGCACTCTCTTTGACTCAATATTTAGCTCTTTTTGGGTGAAGATTTTGACGGAGCAGTTTTTAATTCGTGCAGTGCACCGATAATAGAGTCAAAATAGCGTTGCATGAATTAAAATTGCTCTGTCAAAATGTTTACCCCTCTTTTTTCCCTCCAATTTCTCCCTTCCCTTATTTAACAATTACTAATCTTAGTTTAGAAAGTGTTTTTTTTTTTCCAAAGGTTCTTAGTTGAGAAATAGAGAAAAGTACTTTTTGAAAGTTACATAGTTGAGAAGCTTTTACCCCATGTAACAATTACTAATCTTAGTTGAAAAAGTTTATTTTAATGGTTCTTAGTTGAGACAGGTATATTTTGGAAGTTCATAGTTGAGAAACTTTTTTTTTTTGTTAAACTGGTACACATTTTGTACTATCCATCCGAGACCCAATATTTTTAACAATTTATAATTATTTTATTAACACCACAACTTCAAATATTCCAATTATATATCTGGATGATTTTGCCCCAAGTTAAATATCTCTCCAGCCACATCCTTTTGATTATTTACATTTTGTATTAATGATCATTTATTGTTTTTTATTTCCATAACTAAAATGTCTCTATCAACCACTTATTTTCTAAAGAATATAAACCAAAAAAAAGATCGAAAATATCATTGTTTAACATATTGAAAAGATGGAGGTGTTGATTAATGTACCAAAGAGGTACACTTATTTTATGGTACCAATGTTTTCAGTTTAATAAAATATTGTTATTGATTAATCGGTTTCATGGATCTGCAAATCTTTTTATAAATTTATGTTTGTGAAATTTAAAAAAATGTAGCTGAGATGATTGTGGGACCCACAAAACTCTATTAAAAAATGAAATTAATAAAAAAGTGATGATGATCTAAATAAGAATCATACAAGTTATTATTTATTTATAAACCAAATTTGAAAGAACTAAGGAGTATGGGGGAGAAGAAATTTTTTAAAGGAATTATTAACAAGGGTTAAAATTGGCTACAAATTAGAAATTTTGGATGATATTCTGTTAATATAAAAGCTAATTGTAGTAGTATCAGCCCCCAAATATAACCCATAACTCCTGCTAATGTTTCTTTTAATTTTAGTATTCCTTTGTTTGTCTAGCAGAGAATCATGCACGCCCATTATAGGATATATATAAACACTTTTCTAATTCAATCTAATACTGTTTTTTTTTTTAACTCAAAAAATAGCATTTCTCCTTGAACATGGCTTTATTTGACTCTTTGAAATAATTATTTGGTTCCAGTTAAGTTATGCACTTCATATCTCCGATAAAAGTTTTCATTATTGAGGAAAAAAAAAACATTATCGATTTTGCTTTCTAAAAATAAATAACAACAAATCCACCTTGGACAACAACCCAGAATCATTGAAATAGTAGAATTGTCATGAACTTAAAGAGATATGCTGAATGTTGAATTTAATAAAGACTTTCTATGTTAATATTAGGTTAGGTATATTTTTTT